>CM060862.1:13870608-14092608 GCA_030737845.1 Acorus calamus | reverse complement strand
TAAATCTAACCACATGGACTTCAAATTTCAAAAGAGATCTATTTTCATGTTCTCACCTGAGAGTGCAATCATGTCCGTCTGAGAGAGCCCATTAGAGGCGAAGAGCGAGTTCAACTGGTTGAGGTTGTCCGTCGGCTGTGGCAGCTTCCCGTTGACGCTCGCCGCCGTCGAGCTCAGCCCATCCAGTCTCCCTAATTCGACAGCGTAAGACGGTCCACCAGACTGTATACGAACCAGTTTTACTTTTAATCATATTTCAAATAGAAAGAAGAGAAATAGAACTAAAAGTGAGACTGACCAGGGCAATGACGTCCCGGGCCGCCATGGCCAGTATGTCCGCGCACGAAACCTTGTTTTGACACCCCGGGACGGCGTCCACCGCGGCCTTGGCCTTGATCACGGTGTCGAACCCGTCGCCGGCCAGCGACTGGTTGTCGGGGCTGTCCTTCTCCGCCGTGTTCCCCCCCGTGGAAGCTATCATCACCGACGCATCACATCCCTATATGATATAAATTTCATTAGTTAATTACGTATAGTATTGTTTCATTCATGTTTTCATGCACGCATGGGGTTATATATATACGTACGTTGACGAAGCAGTCGTGGAAGAAGAGGCGGAGAGTGGCGGGGATGGTGACGAAGGTCTGTTGGAACTTGGTGTTGACGACACCGCGGACGATGGACTCCACGTTGGGGCAGACGGCGGCGTAGTAGTTTTGTTGGAGTTGAGCTTGGGCGGCGTTTGGGAGGAGACACAGGGTTGTTGTAAGGGCCACCAACAGTACTACTGGCTTCATATTGCTCATTGAGATGGAGATGAATTAATGGTTATAGAGACTTTTGTGTGTTTGAATTGTATAACTGAGAAGAATAGTTTGTGTGTTTATATATATTAGGGGAAGGTATAGGGTATAGTCGGTTGTCTGCTTCTATTTTTTTTTTAATTCAGTTTTTATATTTTTATTTTCATCAGGGTTTCAGGGATTTGACACTGGTGGATGAGAGGTGACGTTAAGCAATAGTTTACCGGAGTAGTTTTTGAGAGTTTTGGGAAGGGGATATATATATCAATTTGATTTTTTTTACATAATGTTAAAAATAGTAAATCTTATCTACTACTACTACTGATGTATATGTGTTTTTATGAAAAATATATGTATTTTTATGATGTATTAATGAATTCATTGAATAAAAAACATGAAAATTTACTAACGATACACACACATTGTTGTATGGCTATCTAAGTATATGAATTGTTCGCAAGAATGTCAGACTGTTTTTTCTTTCTTTCATATGAGATGATATCAGTTGTAACTCCATGAAAGATGATGTAGTGGTTTTTTTTCAATTTTTAGAATGTTCATGTCTTCTTTGAATGTCATTGAATGTATTGATTATTGAGATATTATAAAAACAAATATACACTTAGGGCCCATTAAGCAGCATGTTTTGGACTGTTTCTACTTTTTAATTAAGCAGAAAATTCAAACATGTTACTAAACGGATTTTAAGAAACAAACTTAATTAAAAAAATTATTTACAGCTTTTAGTACAAAAAAATTGTTTTTTAAAATTTCAACAAACCAAGTATATTTAAGCCACTTTATTCAAAATCTTATTTTTCAAACATATTTCTATTATTTGGACCCTTAAAATATCTTGATTCCCCCCTTCATCCTTTATTTGTAGGAGTCTGATCAATTATTATCAGGGACAATTATAGATTTTATAGTTGCCCATACTTCTCGACAACTTGATATATGCATGCGTTTCATATTTAATACGTTAATACATTATAATGCCAGTTTTTTTCCTACAGAAATACATTACCAAAATACTGTCACAAATCTTGGAGAAGTAAAGCGCATATAAATTAAGTCGGTGCATTGTTTTTGCATATAAAAATCATTTAATAGAGAGTCAAAGAAGAGCAGCTGCGCGCATTGGTACCAATGCGCGTGGTCGAAAACGTGCATGCGACGGGGTAAACAAATTAAGGACAACTTTGAAGTGGCCAACTCATATTATATGAAATTTAAAGTTTTGGTTTATGCACTCGATCAACCATTCATGCACTCATACTATTAACTGATATTATGAAATATCTAGTCGAATATATAGCCATCTCGTAGAATTGCACTTATCAATTTATTAAAAAGGAAAAATCCATATAACCTCTCATAAACTGTCCGAAATTCATCTCCCTTTAACTAATATAATTTTTCTGAGTCCGATTATAACTATCTCAAAATATCTATGTTAATCCAAATAGCTCGCTGAGTTAAATTTTCGACAGATGATGAATATTATATGAATATTATGTATAATTAATCCTTGCTGAAAACACAATATATTAAAAAAACATATGCAATGTGTTAAAAACGTAAAAAATCCTCTCTAAATAACGATTTTATCTTTCTGGATAGAGCTCTATAATTTATGCAAAGGGGTAATATCATATTTATAGAATGTTTTCCGCAATTTAACAAATTGTAGCGGGTTTTTGTATACTATGTTTTTAGTCAAGATTAATCAAACAGAAGCAGATGATTATTTATATTTACATACGTGTTTTTATGGGGTTATATGAACTTTAAGAAAAGTGAAGAGGTTATATGGATTTTGGACAGTTTATAGGGGGTTATTTGAATTTTCCCCCTTAGTAAAATACATATAAAGATACATATTTCAACTACATATTTTAAAAAATCAAAATGTGTTGAAATTTTCCATAAATTTTTCACTGCTCACATGCACGAAAACATGTTTGGAAGAAGAAAAAATCAGGGAAGATGGTTACGTATTCACCATAATTAGTTTGATCTTACCCACCAAAAAAAATTACATTATTCACTATTCACGAAGAAATTTTGTACCAATCTCTTAAAATATCTGGCAATTAATGCAATGAAAATATGAAAAATTTTCATGTAAATAAATATATAAAAATGAAATGCAATGTTTTTCTTCTTGTTGGTAGAAGGCGTAGGGTAAGAGCCCCCAAATTTTTAAAAAAAAATTGTTTATCAAAAAGATTAATTGTATGATAATAGTCAATTTTTTGTTTGGGTGCATTTATACTACGGTGGATTTTTAAAGTTGTGATATGTTGGAAGAATTTGTTTCTAATACATGTTTGGTGATGATCATATATGGCCATCTTCAGCCCTTAACTCAAATATATATTTAAATTTTACAAAAAATTTGAGTAAAAACTTAATTTGATATGATATATCTTCAATTATTACTTTGTAGTTTACTCAAATCAATTAATCTTATTGGCCTGAAAATGTGAAGTTGAAAAAAGAGCTCTTGGATATTCTAGGTAAAATTTTGAGTATTCCTTGAGTTTGATAAAAGTTTGAGTAAAAATTTAATTTGGTATGAGTATGAATAAAATATTAGAGAGATTTATGGATGACTTTTATTCAAATTTAAATTTAGGTATACATTTAAGTATATGATTAAAGATTAATTGAACAAATAAATATTCATTCCTTTTTCAGGCTTAAAAATAATCCATACCAATATGCACATCCTGTCGATTATCATCGAATTTCCAAACACCAATAGTTCACATATTGCTTTTATTTATTTCTTGGGGTTTACTAGTTCCTCCTCTGTTTAGTTTATAAATCCTCATTGACCCAAGTACCCAACATACCCACCAAAGGAGAAGCTTACACGCAAAAGAATACTATTCAAATATGAAGCATTAATTAACGTGGACTTAATTTGTGCTTTGTTCATGCATGTTCCAAGTTTAACAGAACAAATTTAATCAATTAAACAATTAGATGCCATCTTAATAAAAAAAAATGTGTAAGAAAGAGTAAGTAATTAATAGAAAAATTGGCTTTTTATCAATGATTCAAATAAGCATAGTCCAGTTTATAGCCCATGTTAAACGAGGTATATACTTGTTAAACGAGATATATGTTTTTTCTTTTTCTATAAATAGGTCCATCTGATTCATTGGAGCTATATAGAATATATACTTGTCCCTAACATTATTTTTTAAAAAAAATTGGGGTGTCTACATACCTAGATTTTAAGAATTGAACATTTTATCCAATAAGATATAGATCTCAAATACAATTTGTATATACAAAAAATGAACAATGGACACTCTCATACATAAAATATATAGATAATTCATTTTCTCAGTACATGATTATATATTGCACTGTATTATACTTTGGACTATTTTTAGGATTGCTTATAGCACCACTGAGATATTTATATCTACTCCCATTTTGGATTATATAACAAAACCGGAATGTGACAGAAATAATAAAGTCATATAACAAAACATCATCTGAGCACGCCAAATGAAAAACAAATCCTGAATCACACATCTGGTAACCTGTCAATTTGTGTTAGTTGGGCATCAATTAAAAGTCACCTCATTTTTATTTATTTTTTATTTTATGATTTTCGTGTAAATGTATGTTTTTGAAAGATAAGGGGTGTCTATCCCACTGTTTCTAGAACAAGGACCGGAATTTGAATAGATACTGGTATGCATTGCGAATAACTTATCTTGAGTTTGTCCAAACAAACCTGAATAGTCATTTGACTTTGGCTGGATAAGTGATGATCGACTGACTATAATAACAACAGAGAACAAATTCAATTATAATCAACTTCAGCTCTTTTTATGTCAAAAAAACAATGATAGGTGGTCTTAAAATTAAAATTTTAAAATGATAGATATATTCAGGCCAGTGTGTAGAGCTTTCACTAGTTTTTTTCAGAAAAATATATGGTTAATATTATCTATTGAAATATATACTGTTATAAAATGTGAAATATATATTGTATAATGAGATAGACTAGTTTTTTGAAAAAATAATTTTTTTTTAAATTTTCATACAGTTTAATTTGTTTGTCTCGGTCCTACAAAAAATACTTTAAAAAATAGATGGGTAAATCAACGTCAAGACTCGAATCTAAGATCTATCATTAAACAAGTAAGTTTGAATTATTATGTCACAATCACTGGGGACTAAAAAAAAAACAAGAAAATGTTGCACTTGCATCTTTTATTTCTTATTATAAAGTTATTATTCAAGTAAGCTTTGATCTCATCTCATCAAAATATAATAAAACATATAAAAAAAAACTAAAGCCTTGATCTCATCTCCAACCCACCCAAACTATACCCAAGCAACAAAAAAAACAAAAACAAAAACCCCACCTAAACTCGCAAAGTCAGAGACCACAAGGGATTGCACAACTGAAACAAATTAATTAGTTTCCATGCCATGTGTGAATATGCCCTGAAGACTTTACAATAAAAATAAAAACAAAAACAAAAACAATAAAAATAAATCAAGTGCAATTGTCTTTAATGCAGCCACTTGAAACCAAATGGGATAAATATATATAAAAAATTCCATAATCATTCAAGACTATGATGTGGTAAAATATAAAATAAAATAGATTAGTTGTGGTTGATATTATGATTTGGTTGTCGAAATTAAACTACTTGAGATTGACTTACTAGAAAGTGATTGGCATGAGTTCAAAGGATTGGACTGATGATGCCATTGATAAATGAAGGTGATATAAAGAGAAAAGGTCCTCCACCTTACCACCATAATTAATGTGAGGAAGTTATTAAAATTGGGAGGAATTATTTATAGGGAGTGGAGTAATAAGGATTACCAAATAATAAAAAAGACTAAATTTAATCATGAAAAAAACAATTGTTTACCATGAAAAAATGTAAATAGTTTTTTCATTATAATATAAAATAAATCACGATGGATCAAATTAGATTTAAAGTTTTTAAATGTAAAATTAATTTTAAATAGTATAAATTTTAAAATTTTAAAATTTTTTGGTGGTTAGCCCATTGGCCCGTTGGGTTGGCAGGGCCCAGCACAGCAGCCCGTTTTGCTCCCATAGTGGACCGACCGTGCACGGCCCATCAAAATTGACAAGCGAGCAAGACCCGGCCCATTGTCAGCAAGACCCGGCCCATTGTCCGGGTCCATTAAAGGGTTGGGCTGATGCCACACAGCCAGTTTTACACCTGTCAGATTCATGGAAAATGATACATCCAGCTTCAAGTGCAGCCTCAATTGCAGTCTACACCATTTTTTTTTTAAATCATACATTATTTCTTTGAAGTATATGTTATTATATGAAATAAATTATATACTGAGATATAATAGTATATTTTTCTTCGTTTTAAAAAAAATGAAAAAAAAAATTGTATCATACACTATGATAGCGCAGTGTATGAGAATATATATGAGACTGCAAAAAGGAATCGTTTTACAAAACAAAATTAATTGTGTAGTGGTATAATTTAATTTCCAATGGCTTGAGAGTTAAATTTGCATGCATATATCATGTGTACTTGAGTGTTGTATAATCAAATTCTATTAATGATATATATGTGCTTTTCTTTTTATTATAGGAATCACTCCACAACCAATATATATGAGTGAGGTTGGAGATATTTAAACTTGGGAGCTAGGGGGATCAGGCCCATGACTCTAGTCAAGGTATGCATATACTTGTATATAGAGGTGTCAAACGGGATGGGCCGGCACGGCACGGCACGACATGGGCCGTGTCGTGGGCCGGCCCGTTTGGGTGGTGACGCGGGCTGGGCCTGCTCCCCGGCCTGCGGGCCATTTCTGGCACGGCCCGTTAGGCCCGCGGAACGGTTTGTGCCACAGGTTCCACCTCCACGCAATGTGACAAAATAAGTGTCAACCTAGTTGGGATGTATTAAATCTTCTCATTATTGTATTTTTTTAATTTTTTGAAAGGTGTGTTGCAAGTGATTAATAGTTTTAATACGTGTCAATCTAGTTTAGATGTATTAAAAACTATAGTAATGAAATTGTCACTCACATTTTATGTTATATTAATTTTTTTGTATTTGTCAATGTATTCTTTAAGAATTGTACAATTTATTTTTATTCATCAATGTACTATTTGTGTATTTTTTATTCATTTTTTCATTTATTTAATTAATGTTTAATTGTTCATGTACTCAAGAAATTCAATATTCAATAAAATAAATATTTGTATTCTTAATTCCTTTTAGTTTTCAATTTTCATGAATGATTTATGTATATTTTTTTTATTTTTCAACTTAAAGGAACTAGTAAATTAAACATGTAATTAAATATTAAACTTTAAATTTTTTTAAAAAAAATGAGCATTTAAATGGGCCGGCCCGTTTGGCCCGTTAATGGGCACGGCCCGTTTGGCCCGCCGGGCTAGCACGACATGGCACGGCGGCCCGCCGGGCTGGCACGGAGGGTCGTGCTGGGCCGGCCCCCTGCGGCCCGTGCTGTGCCGGCACGGCACGGTTACATGAAACGGGTCGTGCCGTGCCGGCCCGTTAGCCCAATTGGCTAGCGGGCCGGACTGGCACGGCACAGCCCGTTTTACACCTCTACTTGTATACATTTTAACCCATTTTTAAAAGATAAATGCCATGGACAGGTTTATTGGGATCACTCTCATACCATTTGTTGGTCATTTATTAGAAGGCCATCAACCACAAAATAAAAAAAGGAGATCAAAAGTTGTGCAAAAAATTCACATTCAGTTAGGGTATGTAAAGAGCTTTGCTACACAGGCCCCATCATATAGACCTCTCTCACAGGTCCCTTGATGTGTCACCATTTTATTGGTTGTGTAGTTGCTTTTGACAAAAGTGTAAAAAAGCTAAATACCTAAATACCTCTAATTAATACCCATCCACTTTCCAAGTTTTCCCTTTTTTTCCACTAACAACCTCCCCAACATTTATTGGTTTTCAAATATCAAATTTGAATTGAAAAAATCAGTAAAAAAAAAACCCTCTTGAAGAAGACATGTTATATCATTGAAGAATCAATTTGAAATAAAACATTTCATCCGAAAATTCTTCTATAGCAAAAAAATGAGTACAAAACCTTTTTTGGTATTTCACAAAATGCGTGTGTTGTATTTGATGACAGTGTTGATTACATTGATTTTTTTAAAGTTTTTTTTTAATATGAACAAAAATAACTTTTTTTTACAGAAATATGAAATGTATGATTAAATTTTTTTAAATATTTTTTATTGAAATGTAGCTGACAAAATCAAATTAAGTGTGTTTTCGGATTTCATCAACATGTATTTTGATTTTTCATAACTGTACTGATATGTGTAATGTAATCTTGTAGTAAATGTAACTAATTATAAGTTGTTAATGGTGTATATAAATGTTCAGCAAATGTAACTAACTATTACAGTGTACTGAAAAATGTAATTTTATTTAAAATGTAACTAACTATTATCAGAAAGAATTTAACGGACTCGTAGAAAAAATTATGTTTATTGAGTTGTATAATAATAAGGACATCCTAAATGTAACTTGATTAACAATGTGACATTATTTTCTATATTTTGTTTAGTTTATGAATATCTATATCGTGACTTATATTTCCTTAATCATTACATGTTTGTTGTTGTTGCTCTCACATGTACATAAATCATAGGTCCTAAGGAATTAAAAGCCTATCAATTTGGAATCTGATTCCCCCTCGCCCCATACAAATCAGATAGACATAAAAATTTAAAAAATGTATAATAAGACTCATAGTTCCACTAAAGATTATATTCAAAATCATTCATATTTTGACATGCAGCTTTGTTTTACAAAAATGTTGCTCTAAAAGTTAGTTACATTGTTAATGTAACTAGTTTTATTTACATTAAAAAATATTTAATAAGTTAGTTACATTTAAAAAAAAGAGTATCCAAAATAAATTGGAGAGAAAAGACAAAAAAAGAGATATATATGTAACTAACATTCAACAAATTAAGCAACATATGTATTATGTTTAGAAACACATTTCACATAAAAAAAAACCATATTTAACATATAAAACATAAAATTCAAATAATTGGAAAAAAACAAAAAAAAAAGCACCAAACCTAAATCGGTTATGAATTGACATTTCAAAAGTTGAAATTCAAAAAAAGGAAAAAACAGAATTCAATGTCCCAACGTGATTTCCAATAATTAATTACCATCTTTTTTTTTAACCGCCCCATTAATTATGGTCAACACTAATAAAACACTTTAGGGGTATTTATGATATTCCAAATCATGCCATGTCATAGGGCTTATAAGGGGCCTACAAATTGGGGCTTGTCAATCATTTTTCTTCTGTAAATGACATGGGTATTGATGCCCAACTTTTAGAAACTCCCAAACACTTTTTAAAAAATCACAAAACCTAGTGGAAAAGAAAATCAGGTTTTTTGTCTAATTAAAATTTAAATTCAATAGATTGCAGAATTGAGAATTCTAAATATGCTCAAAATCAAATTTAATCTAATAATTTGGGATAATAAATTCTAGACAATAGTTCATGCTTAAATCGAATCAGTAGGTCAGGAAATTATCCTAATCACACTAGTTGATATGAATTCATGTTCCATGTGTCGGCTGTAGGCATAGAAGCCCAATTAATTACCACAGTGGCATCTCTTATTTGGGCATTGTATTCTCTTTTGGAAAATGAAATGTATGGAAGGTTGCATTTAGTTGTACGATTGTACAGTTTTTGTGATTGTAGAAATCACTTCTACAATTGTGCAATCAAAGAGTTTTATTGTATCAGTTTCCTGCGGACATATTTCAGGTAAATGGTGTTCAAAAGTTGCGATTTCGAAAAGCTGAGAGGGGTGAGCTTCCTACAGAATCAGTTTTAAAAATCACATTCTTACAGAATTAATTTTGTAATAGCGCAATCAAACGCTAAATATCATTTGCAGCCCATTTGCTGCGCACACACATTTTTATTGTTATTTTCTAAAATATTTACTTTTTCTAAAAAAAATTAATATGCATACTGATTCGAATCAAATGCATGCACTTTTACGTTTTTTCATAGTATATACTAAAATAGTATAATATTTACTCTATTAGATGATTTCATATCCTGCATTAGTGACATGACAACTACAAACGAGGTTACAAAACAGATTAGATGTCTCAACGTCATAGTCTATCGATCAAATGCCTATGGAACCAACTTGTTGAGGGGACATGTTTCATACAATCCATTTTTCAATCTCAATTCTAGCTCACACATATTTGAATTTTTTAAAATTAATATAATCTCATTTAATGATGTATATATTTTTATAAAAAAAATAAAAAAATATACTCCAATTAATTGCATAGACTCATTTATAGAAAATCCAACAAAAATTTAAAAAGAAATATAGCTCATTAGTGTAAGTGTATGACACTAACAAGATCTTGGGTTCATCCCTCTAATCCAAAATGTCTTTTTATGATCTGTATGTACGTGTATGTATATTTTATAACTTCAAATGCTACCTTTAATTTGACACCAAAATCAAAATGCTACCTTTAACTTGCTGCGATGACATTAATTACAAAGACATAATATAGACACAGAGAACTCTCCTGATGTATAAAACCAAGCTCCAACATTTGACCATCATGTAACTATTGCATACCAAGCATTATCTATCAATCAACAAAAATGATAGTTACAAGTATGAGCAGGCTGTCCACAAACAACCTGTCTCTGTACAAAACATTCATTTAAAGTATGAAAAACATGGTGTATTATGGTATTACCCGTCGGACGACCGGATCAACTATTGCATACCAAGTTAATACAATTCCAAACCATCATGTAACTATTGCACGAGAGTGATCCATCAGTTCCTGTTATATATATATATATATATATATATATATATAGGGATCCGATTACATGCGGTTTACGGTCGGTGCGGTGCGCGATCACGGGCCGTCGATCACGGGTCCATCGCATCGGACGGTCGGGTGCGATTCACGTCGACCGTTGGATGCGATGGACCCGCGATCGAACGGCCCACGTCGTAAACCGCACCGACCGCACACCGCACGTAATCGCGACCATATATATATATATATATATATATATATATATATATATATATATATATATATACGCCGATGATAATATGCGGTCGTGCGGTCGCGGTCGTGGGCCGTTCGATTGCGGGTCCATCGCATCCAACGGTCGACGTGATTCGCACCCGACCGTCCGATGCGATGGACCCGTGATCGACGGCCCGTGATCGCGGACGCACCGACCGCACGTAATCACTTCCCTATATATATATATATATATATATATATATATATATATATATATATATATATATATATATATATGTTATTTAAACAAAATCACAAAATGCAATGCCAATTGGCCTGGTTGATCTTACGGTCAAATTGAGAAAACTATCTCGTCTGTTTGTTTTGATCCCACAGAAAATCCTTTCGAATAATTGCCAACAAACAGATGAATAAGTCAGCGCTAAGTTTTGAATCCAAGACCTACGTACCCTTAACACAGATAAGCTTTAAACCCTTAACACAACAATTAATATTGCTGCTACTACTGAAATGATATGGGGACTCAAAAAGAAAATAAAGAAAAACTTTCATCACGTCCCTTTCAAATCTATTTCATCTCTCTCAGAACCATCACCACCAACATGAGAATATTTTTGGTTGGGGGAGAAGCAATGTTGCATGTCTTTTAATTTGCCTAAACTCACATGGAAGGTGTCAGACAAAACCACATTTTTTCCCCTTCCCATCACAAACCAAGTCACCTTCTTTAAATGTTTAATGAAAGAGAGGAGAGGAGAGGAGAGGAGAGGGCAGGGGTCTCAAAGGGACATTTGAACCCCACTCCATTCATTAAAAACAGTGTGTGGATGGGAGGGAGAAACAAGGGAGAGGATCCAAGGATAAAAGGGATGTATCATGTATGGCTGTGTCTTATCGATGGGTCATTTCTTTGGGGCTTACTTTCTTTTCTCTCTTTCCTGGAAAAGAACACCTTTTGCAGCCCCTTTTAGTAAGATAATTAATGTTAGCCTTTAGAGAATCTTTTTACATTTTTAGGTTTACAATTAATTGTGTTTGGAATTATGTTTGTAACGAATTTTTTTTTTCAAAGAAAATGAAAAACAATTTTGAGTTATGAAAAATAACTATTGAAAAATCTAATACAAGTTTTTTTTTCAAAATTTATTTTTTAAAGTTGTTTTAAATGAAAAATTATTTTCAATATCATTTTCTAATGTAGCTAAAAACTAAATAAAATATTTAATCAACATTGAAATCTTTAAATAAACTCACAGTTCTTAAAAAAGAAAAAAACTCAAAACTTATTAATAAAAAACTGAAAATCCTAGATCACAAGTCTCTCCTTTATACTAATAACAGGAAATAAAAAAATTACTAAAAATAGTAAAAAAAAATTTATTATAACCAAATCTATGGGATCTTAGGAGATCTCATCGGAATTGATAGAGATCAAATCCGAATTATTATGATAAAAATATCTCAAATCTAAAAATTATTAAAAATAGAAAAAATGCTACTTTGAGGGGGAAAAGATAAATAAGCGCACATAGTGGCATAGCCACTACTCTTGAAAATATCCTCAATATCTAGCTCTAAAAAAAATTTCATGCAATTCCGAGTTCGGGGTGCCTTTGATTTCTACTTGTCGGTTTTTTTGTTATTACTTGAAAATCTTTTGGTGGACCTTTCGGGTTTATGCTTCAGAACCCATCAGCCACCCGTTCTGTATCATTTTCAAACGGTATTTTAGTTATTAAACAGAATTTAAGGATGTGGATGGATCGGCTCTCAAGCTTTCATTAAAAGGAACAATGCTAAATTATCCAGAAAAAAAAAAAAAAGCTAACTCTTAATTTCTCACTCACTGTGTAGGTCATTTTAGACTAATTCATGAGATGTCTTCCATAACATGAATTAAGTTTTTTTGTGAGGTCATTTTTACATTTCATTGTTTATTAGTGCTAACAAGGTCTGCGTGTTTTGATACATATATAACTCGTGTATGTAACCCTTTTTTTTTCTCAATGGCTAAGATTTAGACATATTGATTCACGTGCCTTCCAAATGATTGCATATATGTGTTGGAATAAAATTGTAGAAAAATATAGTGTTGATATAAACGACTTTTGCATATGCCACATCATTTAATGTAGTCTATGAAATCTTTTATATAAATTATTTATATAAAAATATACGCATTCAATTCAGTTGAGTATATAATTCATTTATGTGAAATTGTATAGTGAATAATTTTTTGGGTCAGTACAAACACTAGCTGATGTCATTGAGTATAACATTTTCTTCCAGAAAAATGATACACTCCGACTAGTTTTCATTTTGAAACTTAGTCCTCACGTCAGATCCTACGTGGAAAGCTGAGCTGATGTGATTTTGGTGGTTTTTTAATTAGGCGGGCTCGATATATTTTAAATTTTGAAATTCAAAATTTGACGATGTCACCGCATTAAATGGTCATCTGACACCGCATTAAATGGTCGAGCTGACGTTTCTGACAACGTCACTTAGCCCATCAACCATTATATTCTTGAAACACGATTCAAATGTAACCAGTATATATGCACATTTGTAAGCAGCATATACTTTTCTAGTGGGGTATATACCATGTTCCATCAATTTTTCTGTATGCACTTATTCGTTTCGAGTTCCAATGCAACTTTTCTCTCTCCCCATTCGTTTTCTACAAAACACTCACTCTCTCTCTCTCTCTTTAACTAAAAATATTTCATCTTCAACAAAACAAAGACACTCTCTCTAACCTTCTCTCTCCGCCCCACTAGTGAATGTCTCTTCCCTTCCATTTCCTCACCACCTCACCATCTTTTATCTACGTCACCACTTTCACTGTCGACTTTCACCATTTTTACAACTCTTTAGAGGAGACTAGATATCTACACCATCACACACTCTCTTCTTTGTTTTAATTTTTTTTTAGCATATGATCTCATCAATCAAATATTTCAATCTTATTTCAATATTTTTAATCTTAAATTTTTTTTAATTTTTTTTTAGTGAAAATTGGATATCTATCCCACCGCATTAATCTTATTTCAGTGTAGCAGCACTCTTTGTGAAAAGACTTGTCACACAGGGAACACAACGACCTGAAAACAAAAATTGGGCTTGATCGAATTTCAGCGTGGTTATGGGCCTAGGCTGGGTCACTCCTTGGTCCAGGCCCAAGGACTACAGATTACAAGATTTTTCTTTTCTAGAATAAGGTTACTGTAAAGTCATTTTTATAACATCAAATTTTATAACATCAAATGTAGTCTGCATCCATTTTGATTTTTAAAAATAGCACATCTCATATGATAAGATATACACTTTATGAAAGATGAAATATATATTACAATGAATTGTCTGATTTTATTTAAGGATAATGTAAAATTTTCTAACAAGATATGTGTTATCTAAGTGGCTAACGAGGGTCAGAGGACTGAAAATAAGGTTGGAAAAAGGGCTTGTACATCAACACTATTTTTTGTAATCTTTTAAAAAGTGAATCGTTCAGTGAATTGAAAAAATAAACAAATTAAGAATTACTATTTAACTGTTGGTTCAACCAGATTTGAACTATAACATTATAATGAAATAATAAAGGTATTAATTATTATTACTAAATAATTAAATTTATAAAAATATGAAATATTTTTGAAAATCTTTGCATAATTATCAAATTTTAATTCTAATACTTTTTAAGCTTTTATTTAAACATGAACATAATTTTACTATATAACATATAATTTTTTTATATTATATTTCATAGATTAACAAGTAATAAATCATATTTTCTATGAATAAAGAACTAGTCGATTTAAATAACTCATAGACTACTCTCAAAAATCATTAATTCAACCAACGAGTTTATTGAATTTTACCAGTTTTTTATATGATGGGAATTTGATGGTAAATCGAACTAGAATTTAAAGCGGATGAAGATTTAACCGGTTCAATCGCTCAAGCGGGTTTTAAAACACTGATTTTTTTGTTTAGTTGGTTTTGTTTTATATGAATCAGTGTAAGATGGATGTGGCTGTCCTGTCCAATGGTCTTTTATAGGCAATTGTTAAAACTTATAGTCCCTGTTTGGATAGCGGAATTGAAAATATTTATATAAGTCACATTAGGCCCCCCTTTATAAAAATCTTGGCTCCGCCACTGTCTCTATATATTATACATGCACCTGTGGGTCATCCACATTACATGCATTCACTTGTTTTTACATTAATATGTATGCATGTATTTTACAGCATTTTCTATTTTTTTTTGTTTAGTTACTTTATAAATAGGGCGGGTGCTGATACACAGTACTTTTGTAGCCCCAAATATATTTCATATATTTTATTGACCATCCGACAAAGTATATACTTCTTGTTAAATTTTTTCACTTGTTAAAAATAGATCTATCCAATTTTCAAATCATATATATCTCAATAGACAATATTTATTATTTTTAAAAATTTTAAATATGTGTGTATTGTCCATGAGATTATATAATGTTGTACGTAACATTATTCATTCCCATTTATAGCCCCCGAAACACACGGCCATTAATAATGAAACACATTATTTCTCAATTGGTCATTCTAACCACTAATCATGAGTAATTCTTCGTCCAAGGATAGATAGATACATATAACTAAATTTCTTTTGAATCCATATATATAGTAATTATATATATACCTCAATTTATTAAAATATATACTTTGTTATATATATATAATTTAAAAAAAATTAAAAGTATGTGCCGATTGCACATGTACTGTAATGGGGGTTGTAAGTAATATTGTACTTGTAAATATATTTTTTAGCCTTAGCGTTTTATGAATATGATCAGAAAAACTAAAAAAACACCATGGTGGACATACAAAATGGATGTAAACATACAATCTATGAGCATTCTTTTTGTCCATGGATTCTGTGTCATTTTTTTTTTTTTGGTAAATTATTTTTTTTCTTGATCAAATCTTCTTCTATCAATAGGCAGTAAGACTCGAATTTAAATCCATTCACTAAAGTAGGGTAAGGATACATCTCTCATCTTATTAAGAGTAGCATTTTATGTGATCATGTTAGACAAACTACACAGTATCTACTATATATATGCCTTCTAAAAAAAGGAACCAGTTTATAACAGCCATTAAAATATATAAAAAAATTCAATTTTATTTTTAATCTCATATATTCCATTAATCATTTGTACACGTATTAATAAAATATTTACATAAATAACTATTTTTATATCATTCATACAATATATTAGCATATATATCTTATTCTTTGTACACAACATTATAAACAATTTTATAATTTTCTTTTTTATAAAGAAAAATTGGTTTTCTTACACTATGCTACATAATTAAATATACTCATGCGTTACATTCTTTTATAGATTTATTTTAAGAATGCATTTCTTTATGCATTTTATATAGCATAGTATTAAAAAAAATGATTCGGTCATGTAATCTCATCTTTGTGATTAATATGCACATGGATCCATGATTTATAATCAAACTCAGTGCTTATACGAAAAAGTGTGTACTTTCTATTGACTCGGTCACATAACTCACATTACCTCTGCATAATAAGAATACTTAGATCACACATATTTTATTTTGAAAAAAATAGTAAATATGATCTAATGAGATATATGTTTTGATAAAAAGTGTATATCACTCTATTTCGAGTTAATTGAACTCATTTTATATAATGTATGAAAAAACTTAACGAGGTGAATGCTTCACTGGATTTTTAACGAGATATATATGATTGTATTTTGGAGTGTAAAAAAAATTGAGTGTAACAACATTCAATGGTTAAAGACTTGTTGGGCCAAACCCCTTCACGCGCGCATAGATGGGCCCATGTGTGCTTACACGCTCTCTCGGGCTCACAGCTCGCTTACCCTTAATCAAATTTTGAAAGTGAATTTGGGATTTGCTCATTATTATATAAAAGCTGTAAATAAAAGACTGCTTTTTAAAATGTGTTTAAAAACACTTTACAATTATCTGCTTAATTAAAAGCAAAATCATTTTATTTAAGTGCCTCCAAACGCCCCCTTTTTAATAATCCATACTAATTTCCGAACGCCCCAAATATGTTCCAATCCCAAGTTATATATAATGGGGAAATTAATTCCAAGTATTCCATTGGTTATTTTTTAGATCTCTCAATTTTTTTAGCATTTTAAAATACCACCATAGTAATGGTTTTTTTTTTCTTTTCCTGTCGTTCCTCCAATGCCGTCTCAATATGTGTAGTTAACAATGTACAAAGGATTTAAGTCCATGTGAATATGAATTATCAATGTATACATAATGATATTTAACATCAATTTTTTTTATTCTATGATGACACTCAAATTATTTTTATGTTCAAATAACAATTAAAAAATGTTAGAATATTATTCGATTAATATTTTAACTATTAGAAATAATTTTCACACATTAGCATTTTAACTATTAGTTAAAAATGTTTAATGTAGATACATAGTACTTTAATTAACATAGTATTACTTCATCATTTTAAAATGCATACCGAAAGTGTCATATAACATTAAATTGCATAAACTTATCTTTTTATATTTTAATATAATTGTGTGTTAGTTCTCGAGTAGGTCTAAATGGTTCCTCCCGATCAGTTTGACAGACAAAAAAAATAAGTTTTTTTTTTAAATGTATATCCATATTTAAAGCTAAAATTGTAGAATTATCCCACGTATATCTATTCTGACAAAAGTACCCTTAACACATCTCTATGAACTATGAGATCGGGTACAATTAAGTTATGGACAAAAACATATTCTTATACAGTATTTCTACCAGAGCGGATTTAAGCAGAGTAATTCCACAATTTCGTTTTCTAGTAGGGTTATATATGCCAAAAAAAAAAAAATCTTACACATAATTTACAAGTTGCAGTGATATTTAAAAAAAGCTGACGGGTAGGACTGACCATAATAGATCTTTAAATTTTCAAAAAATGTAAATAATATTTCCTTAAAAATGGTAGCTTGTGAAGATCTTTCTCCCAATGTACAATTTGTCCAATTAAGAAACATGGATGACGAGGGCCTTGGGAGGGGACCATGGTTGTTGATGAACGAAACCATAAATAAAACAAGTAAATGTGACATGTTGTGACGGATCCAATTTTATTTGGTCAACGTACGATGTGTCACATGTATGTCATGGTGTTGATGTCGCCCGTGACCTGTGATCTAATCTTTTACTTCGAATTAAGATTTGAATTTTTGGAGCTTTCATTATCATTGGAGGAGACAAAGTCAGGCCCACTGATTGATCTGAGATTGGTCAGAGATGCTTTGCTAGGAAAAAAAAATATATATGTGTGTGTGTGTTTTTTTTTTAATTTTAAATTTCTTTTGTAAAAATTAATTCCGGGTCCTCTAAGGAACCCCTTAATAATTTTTAGGTCCCTAGAACATCTAGATTTATTTTTGATCTCTGGATCTGTATTTGTATTATTTATGGGTCCTTCCGTCTGTACACTATTAAATCCACCATTATATTTTTCATTTTTATCCCACTTTCTTCTCCGTCTGTGTACACTGTTAGACTATCTATGTATTTTATTGACAGATTTATGCATTGTTTATTTTTTTATTATGAATATCATTATATTGTAACATGATGAAAATTTATTATATTTTTAGAGTTGAATGTGACATATCCGTTATCAAATTTGGTGCGCGTAGGGAAAGGTCTGGTTGTTTCTGTAGATGAGAGAAAGGGCATAAAAAAAATGTGAAGACGTGTAAAATTGAAAAAAATGGATAAAAGATAACCCCTATCAGATAGAAGGATCCAAAAATAATACCCTAAATAACTTAAGGATCTAAAAATAAATTTAGATATTTTAGGAACCTAAAACTAATTCAGAGATACTCCCGAGGGCCTGAAATTGAGTTTCCCTTTTTTTTTCTTTTTTTTTTTTGTTTAAACAAAGAATATATAGAAAAGAAATATAGTTGAATTGTCGTTGATAATATGATGTTTGGCAGCAGATGATTCTTGGAGTTATTAACAAGGTGACAAAAAAAAAGACATAAATGATGTGACATTAGAACGAATGATTGCAATACAAATAAACATATTTACATAATTATTTATATATTTATATGTTAAACAATTTGTATTCGGGTCATATGTGCAGGTTAACAGAAGCATAGAACAATATAACATGATTAATTCAATGAATTTTGGGTTATCCCAATCAGCTCTCAGTTCATTAACATTATGAAAATGTTACACTCAGTCTTTTTTTACAGTTTAAAATACAGATCACACATGTTTACAATTTTTTTAAATAGTAAAATTGTTTAATGAGATATATATTTTAATATAAAAAATGTATATTACTCATTTTAAATTGAATAAATCTATTTTTAATAAATGTAAAAAATAATTTAACGAGATATATATGACTACATTTTATAATGTAAAAAATACTGAGTGTAACAGTGTCCAAAATTATTACATGGATTGACAAATGGATACCATTGCAATATGAATAATATATAACGTGCAGTTTTATTATATTATCATATTCTTTGATTTTTCACCTTAATTAACGTAGTCTTTATATTATTTGATTTTTATAAATACATACTCCATATAATCAATTTTTACAAAATGAAGCAATTTTATACTCAGATTAATTGATCATACACCTTTGCACACAATTATTTTAAAAAAAATTTACATGTTTCATTTAACAAAATATAAACATCATTAAGAACATGAGATTATATTTTGAGACTGGATATTTATAATAAAAATAGGGTTAAAGACATCTAAGTCCCAATAAACATGGAAAAACCCATATAAGTCTCTACAAAAATTAGGACAGACGTACGAGTCCCTGAAAACTCACAAAAATCCAATTATCATCTCTGAGTTAAATTTTCATCCAAACTTAACGGAATATTCCCAGAATATTCCATCACATATAATTATGTAGACATTGGAGTCCCAATAAATAGTTATAAAGATAAATTAGTCCCTACAAAAGATAAAATTACCCCTGAAAAACTTTTATATTAAATTGTGTACACATTGCAGTCCCGATAAACAATTATAAAGACAAATTAGTCTCTGTAAAAGACAAAATTGCCCTTGAAATTTTTTTACATTTAATTGGATATACATTATAGTATTTATAAATAATCATAAAGAAAAATTGGTCCTTATAAGAGACAAAAATGTCCCTGAATGATTTTTTATTTAATGTGTTTTAGGGACATTTTTGTCTTTTACAGAGATTAATTTGTCTTTACGATTGTTTATAAGGATTGTAATATCTATCCAATTAAATGTAAAAGTCTTTCACGGGCAATTTTTTTTATGATTGTTTATAGGGACTGCAATGTGTACACAATTTAATGTAAAAGCTTTTCAGGGGTAATTTTATCTTTTGTAGGGACTAATTTATCTTTATGACTATTTACAGGGAATTCAATGTCTACATAATTATATGTGATGGAATATTCTATGAATATTCCGTTAAGTTTGGATGAAAATTTAACTCAGGGATGATAATTGGATTTTTGTGAGTTTTCAGGGATTCGTACGTCTATCCCAATTTTAGTAAGGACTTATATGGGTTTTCCCATGTTTGTAGAGACTTAGATGTCTTTAACCCATAAAAATAATGATTTTTGGACCTCATTTTAAGCCCCATGAGGTAACAAGTTTGAATTACCCACTTTAACCCCCATTTAATTTGAGCGATTTTTTCACAACCGCTCCCATTAATGTCGAGGTGGTTACGATTTGGGAGATTCTTTCCCTTTTTGGAGATATCAATTCAATTGAACAACAAAATAAATCACGATTTACAATTTTTTGATACAGATTAATCGGTGGAAATGAAAACAAATATCAAAATTTTTTTATTCAGATTGATCTGTGGAGAAAAGAAGAATTACATGATTCATTTTTTTTATTTACGAACTGATTGTGGTGCAAACAATGACAATCCATCGAGGTTGGGCTTTTTGGACAACAAAAAAAATCATGATTTACAATTTTTAGATCAGATTGATCGGTGGAACTGAAAACAAATATCGAATTCATTTTTTATTCAAATTGATCGGTGGTGAAGTGAAAAATTACACGATTTATTTTTTTATTTGCAACCTGATTGTGGTGCAAATAATGGCAATTCATTCAGGTTAGGCTTTTTTCGATCTGAATAAAATATGTTGATCTGATTGTACATTCATTATTTGAATCATCATATATATTTTTTGAGATCGAATTTAATTTAAATTCAGATACACTATATCTGGATTTATATGCACTTTGTATTTAGGTATGATCTATATAATAGTTTTTTGTTGTTGTGTATGTGTATAATTATGCATATTGAGTCATTCAGCATATTTTTAGCCTTGCATGATTATTATTCAACTCATTCAGATTCAAGATACACTTGTATCTAATGTAAATTTGTTAATTCAGATTTTAGATACACGCGTATATGAATTATTTATCCAGCACAATTTGATGTTTGATATTTTTATTTCTATGAATTTGATCAATTTAATATGATTAATATTTAATTGTTTATTGTCGTGTATATTTAAAGACTTTTATTAATCATTTACGCACTGCTCATTAGCATGTAGACCATAATTGTTTCGTTTGAATTTCATATACATTACTATATCTTAATTTTAAAACATATGGTAATTGTTCTCATTATTCACCAGGCAGTGATGATGATTTTATGAATGACACATGTGAAGGCTCAATTCATTTGGATGACATTAATGTTTCATGTTCTCTGAAAACCAGTGTGCCAAAGGAATTGTCTGTTGTGCCTGATCAGCAAAATGTAGATGAGATTGTAACATTATTTGAATTTTCATATACATGTATCTGAATGTTGTATTCGTTATATAATTTATTTTTAGACTCAGAAAATGAGCAATGTGCATAAGAAAACCTAAAACAAATGAACAATGTTAAATATTTTTTTTCTTAAATTTAGATACACTGGTAAACGAAGACAATGTATCAAAAATAATTTTGTTATATATTTGATATTATCATTATCTAATAAACAACTAATCAATTTGGATTTTAGATACATGTATCTGAAACACATATACTTTAAATGGATTTCAAATACACTCAGATGAACAATGTGTGGAAGGGAACTTTGACATTTGAAATGTTTCATATTTGATTTTTTAAATCAACGATTTCATCTTTCAAGAAGTGCAATAATGTCCTCTAATGGTCATGTTTATGTTGCAAAAAAAAAACGAGATGGAGAGGTTTTGGTTGTGGGAAGAAATTTAACTTTTTTTTTCGCCATTGTTTACGATTGTTTGGGGAAGAAAATCAAATGATATAAACTCTTGATCGCTGAAATTTTTTCTTTTTTTCGTTCGTCTGGTTTTGCCCAATTTGAAAACCCTAGGTCGTAAATTTTTTTTTTGAAATATGTTCAATCGGGGAGGTTTCAATGATGCTGCATTTTTTGTGGGATTTCGTTACGAGGGATTGATAATGGTATGATTAGTTGCAGCTAATTTTTTAAAATTTTTGAAATGTAATGTCATTATCTTTTTTATTGTTTTAAAAAGTTAAACAAGAAATCAATAGGAGAATGCCACCTATTAGGGCTCATCAATAGAGCCTAATTTTTTAGACTCAGATAGCAGCACTGTTATAATAATGCTATCATGAATTATCACATGAATAAGTTATACTATATCGCGCAGGCTTGACCTGGAGGTGGGACACTGCCCCTCCATATTAAGGCTCTCTAAAGTTGGTTTTCATGGGCAATCTAACCTGTTGTGATGTACTGGTTTAAAGTCTCATCTTTACTTATAATAGGAAGAAAAATGATATGTTGGGATATGTGCAATTCTAATTACAGTCAACAGTGATTTTTTTAAATGATACATTTTTTTATTGAAGTACATGCAGTTATATGAAATAATCATAGTGTATACTACATTATCATAGTGTATGTGATTACAAAACAGACGATAAAATAAACTGAGTATATCAGTACTCGTAGTAGGAAATATGTAGCCTACTAGGAGTTTTGACATCATCACAATAATAATGATTTGCTTTGAATACAGAGCTTTTATACACCAAGAAAAAGAAAAACTCAAACTGAACAGTGCATGTTCAAATTATGTTTAAAAATGAACCTTTAAGTTAAAATTGATTTTGATTCTTTCATGTAAGCGATGGGAGTTGAACCCAAAACCCTGATATATATCACAGATTTTGTTATCAACCATTGAGTTATAAGGGTCTATCCCCAAACTGTTTTTGAAATTAAATTTGGATAACATATTTTTATTAGATTTTTAAAAAGTTTATTTTTACTATTTATAACTAAAAACTATGTTTTGTTCAATGTACTTTGGAATGTTTAAAAATATGTTTGAGTTAAACTAGATTCCTATTAAAGCATGTGCATAATTGCTCAAATATTTCTTCAAACGCCTACTTGAAATGGAAAAATGTTACATCTTGTTCTGAAAATCAACTAATTTTTAGTCTTACACCTTTTGTTTGAGATCACATATAAGAAAATTCTTCATTAATGCATAAATACATATAACCAAGATACTCAAAATTGTGCAAATTTTAGGAGTATATCAAAGCTCACTGAAATACATCTAACTCGTTTAATAGTTAATCATATTCCCTAAGTATTAATTTTTATCCTTATGAAAAAAATAAAAAATAAAAGAGGCACCATCATGGTAGTTCACTGATTAGGGATATTAAATACCCTTTTTTGGGTGACTTGAAAATTTTTAAAAAAAAAAATGCGCATTCTTTAATTAATTCCTAATAAAAAGTTTCCTCCCTATTCACTAATTTACAAAAAAAAAAAAAAATTTGTAAATGTGAAGAAAAGTAAAAACATGGTGCAACTGAAAAAAAAACAACAAAAAAAGGACAACCCATGCTGTCCTGCACTTGATCTATAAATCCAACATATTAAACAACCTCTAAGCAAAGAAGAGACAGAGAGTGCAGAAGTTAGGCAACCAATATATACATATTAATTAGTTTAGACATACTAAACCACCTATATATACATCATATGGTCGGTGCAGAAATTAGTATTTTTTTGTACTGACTAAAATTATTTAGTAAATCCGGATATATATAAAATATGAAAGGGCACTCCATACATGTACTTCAATAATGATTAAGAGAATGTTAATAACACATATCAGATCTGTATCTACAGTAAAGAAATTATTAATAATCTATTCTATACTAGCTATGGGAACTTACAATTAACTATGTGACTATATCAACATGTGCATGTGACTGGACAACTTGTTATTGATAAGAAATTGCCTGTCAATGAAGCTTTATATCTTAATTAATTAAGGTATCTATCATGATTTTATGGGATGAGATTAGGACAAAATCAGAGATTGGATGAGGATTTTTTTGGTGTAGTTGGGGAAGATGAGATGGAGACTTGTTGGCTGTTAGGTGACTAACCTAAGTTGAACTTTAATTAATTAAGGTATCTATTATGATTTTATAGTAGTGATGAAGAGGAGAGGAAAATTATTTATTTATTTATTTTGGGGGGGGGGGGGGGGGGGGGACTGGGGAAGGGGGGTTGGGGGGCTTATATGATGAGCCTTGACAATGTTTTAAATTGTGCTCACCTTTTTTTTTGTCATGAATTCATTTATAATTAGAAAAATTGTGCTCACAAACCTTTGTGCATGAGACTTTAGCTAAAGCGTCCACCATGTATGGATTTTATTTACTCAATTAAAACATGATTGCTGCATATATGCCAGCCAAGTAATTAATGCACCAATAATAAAATGGACCAATTATATTAACATTGTATGAGAGCATCTTTCTTTCCTTTCCTTTGTGTATTTTATCTTATTAGAAGAGAATGGTAGATGTTTTCACTCCTCCCAAGAGTGAATATAAGTGAAAGTGATAAATCAATATTTTACTATTTTTCATTACAAACACAAGTAACAAAATAACTGACCAAATTCAATCCTATCACTTTTGCTTTGACCCTGATCTATTCACTTCCTTTCATTTCTTATCCATGATTTGTATAAACATACACTTAAAAATGCTAAATATGGATAGAGTATGTGTTATCCATAGATCATTAGTAAGATTTGAGATATCATTATATTTGAAGTCTCAATCATATTTGCAGTTTTGATGTATTATCATGATAAATATATTCTCATAATTTCATTCACTATTAAAATTTTGTACACTAAAAATTGATATTAGAATTCTAAAAAGTCTAACTAGAAATAATAAAAAAATTCTAACAATTATTTAAAATATTGTAATTTCCTAAAATATATTAATATGTAATACCTGAAAAAACCCTCCTAAAATTGGAAAAAAAACTTGATACCCAACTAAAATCTACCTTAAATGGGTAATGATCATTACCCACACCTATTCATATACACTTCCACCTAATTTAGTATGTACTAGATTAGATATATATAAAAATATAATTCATTCGAGTTATAGCAAAGGTATGCACTTCGATTGATGAATCTTCCAATAAAAATCAAAACAAATTGGAATGCAAAAGTGATTGCATAAATATTGTCATTGACATTTTTCAACTATAAAATAATTTAGCATTGGACCATTTGGAATACATCAACATTGATTGAGACAGGGTTTTGACACACCACCTGAATTTATTATGTTATCACTTCCCTCTAACTTATCATACACTATTTGACAGTGTTAAAAAAATATAAAAAGATATTCATTTATTTTTATTATTTATTCAAATACATACTATTTTATTAAGTATTTATATTTCATTTGACAAATATATACATTAAAAAAAATCAAAACATATTAAGATCATAAAAAAAAGTTGTCTTTAATATTTTTTTTAAAAATGTTGTTATATGCAATCAACGGGAACAATCCATAATAATTTTATGTTTTCAATCCAATATATCATGATATTAACATTTTTCATAAAACATATTACTCGTTAAAAATCATTTCATTATTTTTATTTAAATGCATGACTATCCGCATTTGTCTTAACATTAATATTTTTTTGCGATGGCCAAGGAGGTTTGGGACAACATGGGAAAGGAGCTACAGAGGCGGCTAGTTTTATTCTCTCTCTCTCTCTCATAGTCATGGGAGTTTAGTTTTTTAGGGCCCCTTTAGATAGAGGCATAAGTTATTTTGGGATTTATATCTATTCCAGGAATTGTTGACTTTATCAATGGAATAAAAAATTTTGTGTTTGGTTGTGTTTTCAATTATTCTCATTGGAAAACGTAATAATAAAGTTAGAGTGTTTGATTGATGAAGAATAAGATGAGAATAAAATGTAAAAAGTTGATTTGATATGTAGGCCCTATTGATGTATAAGAAGTGATGACAGGTGATTTGATGTGATGATATGTGATTTGATAGGTGTGTTTCCTTATTTCAGTGGAGGAATAACACAATTCCATGGGTGGACTTGGAATACAAATACCAGCTTATTCTCTCTTTATTCCACATAGCTATACCCCCTTATTCCGCCTACCCAAACACTTATTTTATCTATTCCTCCCCTATTCCACCCTTATTCCGCTACCCAAACGCCTCTTAGGGCCCGTTTGGATAGAGACATAAGCTATTTTGGGGTTTATACCTATTCTAGGAATTGTTGACTTTATCAGTAGAATAAGTGATTTTCTGTTTGGTTGTGTTTTAAATTATTCTCATTGGGAAACGTAATAATAAAGTGAATGTGTTTGGTTGATGAAGAATAAAATGTGAATAAAGTGTAAAAAGTTGATTTGACATGTGGGCCCCATTGATGTATAAGAGGTGTTGACAGATGATTTGAAATGAAAAAAGTAAAAAAAACAGTGGGACCCACTTATGATTGTTGTTGGAATAGGCTAATTTCATGGAAAATGAAAGATTACTATACCCCTTTATTATTTGTTATTCCAACATCCAAATACCACCTTATTCCCCTCACACAAACACCTTTTTTTCCCTATTCCCTGCCTATTCCTTCCCTAACCCTCTACCCAAACAGGGCATTAGGGTTTAGAATTTAATATTTTTTAAAAACAATTATAAATAAATAAATTAATAATAATAAAAACACAGTGGGTGGGGCCCAAGAAAACAAGAATAGGAGCCCGTGGGCTCCTGCTTCGAGGCCTATTTGGGGCCCACCTGAAAAAACAAAGCCCTAAATTGGACCGGCAGCGCGTGCACACATGTCGGCTCTTCATTGAACATCCACAAAAGAAAAACTTACTTTTTATTTTTTCATCAGAGGATAACAACAGAGATTGTTGGGACAGCAAACTCATTAAAACATGTGACTCATCTCAGCATGGCATATATACATAAGCATTTCAAATAAATATATATATATATATAATAAAATATTTGAGAGTCCATGATGAACACAATTTTCTTCTCATTCTATATGCTTTGTTTGGATGCATTGACCACTGCAACAAGGACAGCAAGGACATGCGCATTTGGTTCGGTATGTGGCGACAATGTCAATGGCCTACCACTGTGAAATTGTACCTACTCTTACTGTGTTTCACATTTGCATCTTTGAATTTGTGTTTTTGACCTACAAAATGACATTGAAAATTGAGGGGGGAAATGTGTGCTTGTGAAAGAGAGATTTTATTTGAAAGAAAGATTTGAGACAAGAATAAAGTGAATTTGGAATTAATTGTTAAATTAATTCATCTTTTTTTTAAAAAAAGTGTTGTTACATGCAATCTCATGTGCAACTTCACGCGCATTCTAATTTTTTCTAACGATGTGCATTATATTTTCTAGATGTAACATAAGTTCTTGCTTTTAGCACAAAATGGTAAATTCAATTTTATTAGTTTATATTATTTATTTTCATAAAGATACATTTCCATTACATGACTTAAAATAAAATGAGAATTAAATGAAAAATGACTTAGTTAGGATATGTATATATAAAAAATTATATAAAAAATAAGCGTTACCGTCTCACAGGTTTATGTGTAATCTTGACTAGTTATTTATGTATTTCATGATTTGGAATTATGAGGTTTTTGTTTTTAATAATACAAAAAGGTACGTGTGATTCACCTGCACTGCTTTTTTCCCTTTTTGGCAAAAACAATGATAAAATATGATGTCATGTTATTGTAAATGCAAGGAATATACCACCCACTTTTCTCCTTCAATAAATGCATGAAGACAAGATAAGCAGTTCTGTCACTTTACACAATGCATGCATCCATATTTCATGCACAGACAAGATAAAGACATGAATAGCTCTCTCTTTAATCTTCCCATTGTTCATGGCCCTTATTCACGCTTCAAGAATAAGATAGTGAAAAAGGTTAGAATAAATTTAACCATTAAAAAAAAGTGTTTGTTTAGCATAGATAAATCGAAATAATCATATTTGAATATGTTAGAACAAATTCTGATAATTATATTTGAAAAAGTAGATATAATATATTCCTATCTATATATCCAAGTTTATAACCACATACTAATAGAACAAATACAAAAGATAAAAATTTATCACCGCTAAAAAGAGGAGCAACCAAACATAAAGTCATCTGATTCTTCTCTATCCCCTTATAATTTTTTTATAGCTGGATAAGTTATTCTTGAATCAAACAGGAGATAATATAATGTATCAGCCCTACCATTAAAATATGAAACGTAGGTTTAGGGACAACTGGTAAATGATTCATGGAATTCTTTGAGGCACATGTGAGTCACCCACAAGAGTTTTAGCTGTCAGTTGTGTCTGTTTTACTCTGTTTGGTTTTCTGGGACAGTGATTGTGCTTTTTTTTTTCTAGTTATCAACAATAATAAAGTGATAGAGTCTTCCAATTATTTATGTATAGATTGTTATTAAAATATTGTTTCTGTTGTTTGTCTGTTTGTGGATGCATATATTTGAAACTCCATTGGCTCACCTAAACTTTGTGACTTGTCTTCTGTTATATTCATTTCCAGTCTGTCTGAGAGTGAGAGGAGAGAATCTCTCAACTCCACCCTTTTAAAACTCCTGATCTCTGCCCATTCATTTGGAACCTTTGTCTCTCCTCATAACATGTGAATTGGAGCTGATAAGATACTAAAGGTAAGAAACTCTTCTTCTTTACTTTTCTTGTGATGGTTTTCATGAATTTAAGATGATCTTGAACTGAATATCTAACTGAGAATAACGTGTTCTTTGACGCAAAGATGTCGGTTTATTCTTCATTGCCTTTTTTGTTTGGTCTGAATTCAGTTATATTACATTTCTTCATCACTTTTTTTTTTTTTTTTGGTTGTCAGCCTTGAATGAATATTGTATTATGTCTGCTATACAGAGATTCAGAGAAGGTAGGTTTTATGAGACTTGTGAAATTTGATTGTTTGGACTAGTTTCCAGTCTTCCTGTCTTTTATGTTACTTATCTTACAAAGATGTCAGAGTCTGATTAAAACAGAACTAACCAATTCTCTATATTGAACAGATGTTTGCAATACTAATGCACTTGAAAATTTCAAATTGACAGGTTTTTGACATAAAAATCGAGCGAAGGCCAAAAAAATTTCAGTGTCATAATCTCTTTGTTTCAAGAAATTGACAATCAAAGGCTTGTTGAGATTTAAAAGGGCTGATGGAGAGGATTCTGAAGAAGTACGATAAAGAATTCCTGAAGATGATCATGTTAAGGCAGGAACAAACATTAAAAGAGCAGGTAATTTTTGTTACCCACTTCATTTTTAAGTTTCATTTTAGAATTTGGAATCTCATTTTTCATATAATGCAGGTCTATGAGCTTCATCGCCTATATCGAATCCAGAAAGTGTTGATGAATGACATGAAGAACAATGTATTGAAAGGACAAAGAATACCTGCTTATATCGAAGCTGATCTAAATCACTCCGATAATAACTGTAATAACAGGCAGATGACATGTCAATTGCTTAACCTTGAACTCCCACCCGAAGAGGCCGACGAAGCTGAAACTAGAGATGTAATGGTTGCGATTGAAGAGAGTGAAATTGAGCTTACATTGGGCAGGGGAGGCAGCACATACAGGAAGAGGCAAGAGACATCGGCGGGCACGGATTCCAGTGCGAGCATCTCTTCATCTTCCTCGGAATGTGTGAACCATCAGAGGACGAACGCGACAGAGTTCATGAACTGTGATTGGGGGCTACAACAATATGCAAACATGAGCATGGGATACCAAAGTGAACTACTTAGACAGGATACTGTAAAGCAGCCTCCTTGGCTGTTCCATGGTCTGAGTCTAAGTACAACTTGAAATTGTAGCGGTTGAAAGATTTTTTTCTCTTTATGTTTGTGAGAAAAAATCATTTCCTTGTATCATTAGATTTGGATAAATCAAATTTCCATAGTTGAATCACGGAAGCAGAGAAGTAGTTTCTGTTTCACATCAATTTGTGGCAATGTTACTTTAAGATGATCCATTTTATTGTCTGAGCATGGTTTTAGAGATCCAAGGATCAAAGATACTGAAATGGTATCAAGCAAATAATTTCAAACATTCATAACATATTCATATGATGTCAGTTTATTGTGATTCATGTTACATTTGTCAAAAGTTTGGTTGGATTTCGACTTGCAATTAGTCAAAGGTGTAGTTGGTGATATAGATGTACTTGAGATTCTACCTAAATCTATAATCAATTCTAACTAAATTTGTGATTGTTATATATAAGTCAACCTACTTTCGTTAAATATATATGATACCTCCATAAAAAGAGAGAAATCTTAAAATTGATTCAGTAAATATGAATTGAGCAAGACATAAGAGGCATAAAAAGACATGCTGGAACCAAACAGAAATAAGAATCAGATTCCGAGAGGTGGTTATACGTAATTTAATTGAATAAAGTAGAAATACTACAAATATGTTAGAGGAAAATCAATCTGGGACAAAAAGGCTAACTCTTCCTCTTGGGGAAGAAAATCATTCAATGCAGGGAATTGGTTCAGCAGAAGATTGACTACATCATATACATAGGGGAGAAAAATAAAGTTAAGTTCTGATAGTTTGCTAGAGCAATATTCATTTCATTTTGGTTCTACTCTGACAGAAACTGTTACCAATTATGTGATTATGTATCCGGTGCACCCATATCAGATGGCTATGATGAAATCATAGTGGCACCCAATGGACTGGGTTAGTTAAGATTTATTTTAACTGTTTGGATAAAGTCTATCTCTTAGTATATTATTTATTTTTACCCTCCGGATGTAGGCTTAGATCGAACAATGTAAATTTGTATTAAGATAACCCTTCTCAAGAAGGCTCTGAAAAAAAAAAAAAAAAAAAAACCTAGCAGGTAATCCAAGCCATACTAGGCTCCACCATAACTTTATCACCATTACCAACCATTTTGCTGGGATTCCCTCTCATTGAGCACAAACTCAACCATCAATCCATGGGTGGAGTGAACAATACTAGTACATTAAATTTGATGAATGAAATATAAGTATACATTATTAATAAAAATAAAAAAAAGAGCAAAACAAAGAAGGAATTTTTCAGCTCAGCCACAAATATCTTTTATGTTCGCTTCTTATATTTATAAGATCTAGTTCGATTTAGGAAAACACAATCTAACCCAAGATCAGATCCTGTTCAAGTTTTGTCTAGGTGGTAAGCAATTACATTGTGGCATATATCAATTCATTTTTGATGTCTCGGATTCTGTAATAACACATGACATTATAAATCGAGTATAGTAACTCCATTAATACCATTACCATCTATGATTTAAACCTTTTTTTTCTTTGTATCGGAGGGATCCTCCGTGGCTGACTTTATGGTCAAGCTAGGAAGACTGCCTTCGCTTATTTGCCCCAGTTCCACTATGACTTACACTTGAAATTACTGCAATCATCATTTACATATATAGCAACAGAAGAAAAACCAAAATATACACAAGGAGATAACTAAACCTTCATATATCACCCAAAACAGTATTCAGGGGGGGTGTAAATAATACTGTACAATGCATGTATGGAAATGGAACACGATGCATGAAATCTGACGACAAGTAGTCCTCCCAAGATGGTGGTTTCTCACGAGATTGAATGCCTCCTGTCTTTGCTTGGTCTTGTCTTTCCACTGGTGCTCGTAGTAGGGTAGAGTCTCCCAAGCTTGTTTGATACAGTTTTAATAAATGACTTCTTTGGCAGTGGAGGCTTCTGTGAAGATGGAATTCTCGCTGAAGGCTTCTCGAGCTCTTTCATTTGCATTCGCATCCTCACCACCTCCATTTTCAAGTCCTGATTCTCCCTACGTAATTTCAAGATCTCATCGGCTTGAGTGTTAGTGGCAGGTGTAGTAGACTTGTGAGATGGGGCAGGAGATTCCCCTCCAATTAGTCCTCCGTTCATCGTGTTCCGAAGGCGTTGCTGCTCGTAATACATAACCTGTACAACAGTTTGTACTGGAAGTCTATCATTCTGAGCAGCGTGTGCACAGGCTTCTCGAGAGAGCTTTTGGCAGTCCATCAATGTGCACACTTTTTTCCTCTCTACCTCAGTCAAATCAGGATGGGCCTGCACAGTTTTAGCAGTGATGGTTGCTTAGGCTAAAAAATCAACAGGAGCAAACAAAATGTACCCAACTAAGAAAATGGTGTTTAGAACATGAAAGGTATTGATTTGTAAATGATCACTGTGCAGATGGATAAAGGATGTTGATTTACAAGTGTTACAAGTTAAATTGTGAATTTCATTCTTTCATGATTTTTTGGTGGTTGAAATACAGTTCTTTGCCTTTCTACTCACAGCACAAACAACGTAAGAACACCAAGAATTGACATGATCGCTAGAACAGAAGACTTGGTTACACAACGTCAAGAGGTGTAAACACAATTACATTTTTGGTAACTCAAACAGCAAATTCCATCCCTTATACTTACAGCAACAATCAACAAAAACAGAATATTAAGAAAATGAAATAATCGGCTAAAAGAAAGGGCTTGGCTACTTGACTCCCAGGGATATTGCAGCATTGTTTGGCATCCGAAAACAAAAACTATTCCAGAATGACAAAATGTATCTTAGGTAGCATAAGGACACACATTGTATTGATTCTGCTTTTACAATAATAAATTTAATCCAAACATCTTTCCAAACATCCCAAAGGGTTGTAGCTTTTTAATAAAGAAAAATTACAGCTTTTAATTATTAACAGTGGAAAGAGATGTATTTAGAAATCTAACAGAATTATGATTCTTGGAAATCCAATTTGAAAAGCAGCTTTAGGTGAAAATCTCCTTTTTCAAACAGGTTTCAAACGCCATCTTAAACGAGAGAGATTGCACTACATACCTTCAAATAAATATCAATTGCTCTGTACATCCCATCCTCTGTGATCCTCGATTGTTCCGGTATCAATTCAGCTAGACCGATAAATCTTGAGACTGTCAAGTTTGGATCCGAAGCAATCTCCGAAAGATAGCTCTCCATCAACCTCCCAACCTGCTCCATATAACTCATCATCATCGGAGGAGGAGATGAAAAGCCATCATCCGTGTTGTACCCCAATCTCGCACCGTCCGCTTCATTTTCCAAATAATTCACAAGCATCCTTTGCACAGCATCCACATCAAAAACCGTGTCCCCCACGAAGGAGGCCGATGGGATAAGCAGGTCATCAAGCACAGCCTGCCCGAGCTGTAGTCCCATACGCTTCTCAAGGTCCAGCCTGCAAGCCACAGTCGTTTCGAGATACGTAGCCGATCGCAAGAGCATTGATAAGAAGCTCACCGACATCGCGTCCCTCTCTCTGGGAAGAAGACTCACTATTGTTTCAAGAATTACCCGCTTCTCATGCTCCAGCTTAGGATCCATTTTCTTCTTCCCCTTGCCAAATATGTCCTAGATTCAAATTGATACATGAAGTACACACTACATATAACACACTTATATTGAACAAGCAGAATAGCTTATATGTTAGAACCAATTGCTTACCAAAAACATAGCACATTTATACTGAATAAACAAAATAGCTTTATGGTAGAATAAATTGCATAGGAAAAAAAAAACATAATATATTTATATTGAAGAATCCGAATAGAATATAGGGTAGAAAGTAGAATTAATTGCTCACAAAAAACATAGCACATTTATATTGAATAAACGTAATAGCTTATATGTTAGAAAATATTGCTTACCATAAACATAACACATTTATATTGAACAACCAGAATAGATCATATGTTAGAATCAATTGCTTATAAAAAAACATAACACATTTATATTGAATAATCAGAATAGCTCATATGTCAGAAAAAAATGGTTAACATTTATATTGAACAAGAAGGATAAATTGTATGCTAGAATCAAGAAGGATAGCTTGTATGTTAGAATCAATGTCTCACAAAAAGAACACATTTATATTGAACAAGCAGAATAGCTTATATGTTAGAATAAATTGCTTACCATATACATCACACATTTATATTGAATAAGCAGAATAGACTATATGTTAGAATCAATTGCTTGCGGAAAACATAACAAATTTATATTGAATAATCAGAATAGCTTTTACCAAAAACATCACACATTTATATTGACAAGAAGGATAGCTTGTATGTTAGAATCAATGTCTCACCAAAAACAACACATTTATATTGAACAAGCAGAATAGCTTATATGTTAGAATAAATTGCTTACCATAAACATCACACATTTATATTGAATAAGCAGAATAGACTATATGTTAGAATCAATTTCTTGCGGAAAACATAACAAATTTATATTGAATAAACAGAATTAAATAATATCAGAAGGAATTGCTTACCAAACCTCGAAGAGACTTCTGAGCATACAACATAAGAAGCGGACCAAGTGCGTATGATCTAAGCCCCTTCCCGTTCATCGCAATCAACACCCGTTGAAACATATCGATCCTAAGAACCGTCAAGTCCTCCGCCCACCAATCCACAACAGGTTTCGCATCCAACCCGCTCTCCGCCCCCTCAAACGAACCCACATCGCACTCAGTGCATGCAATGCACGCCACCGCTTCAATGCACCGGCTCACCAGCTTCACCTCCTCTGCCACAGGTTGGAGACTCTCCAAGCAACGAAGCACGGTGACAGCGCTCGAGAGGCTCAACAACACCACTTGGTCTATGTAGGCCTCCACATGACTTATGAGATTGTTGGGTGAGTAGTCCTCAGTCATATCTAGATACTGGGCCGCGCATCGGAGGGCGGCGACATTGATTGGGTCTATTTCGATGTTCATACCGTAACAGAATTTGACGACCAATTCAAACGATCCGGCGCCACCAGGGATGTCGGGGATGTCGATGAACGACAGGTCGGGTTGGTTGGATTTGGAGACTAGTTTTCTTATGTAACCGCATTTCGACACCAATGGGAGCTGATCAATCAGAACCCCATTGAAGTTATTTCACTTTGTACAGATTTCAAGAACCAACATTTGCTACTAGAATTTGAGAATCCTCTCTTAAAAACACATTATTTGAACATAGAAACAGAAGACAATGATGCAAACCTTATGGATGGAGAAAGCAGTACCTCCTGCCTGGACTGTGATGTCACTGGGGATCTCTTGTGATGAAATCCTGTTCAGACTCAACAAATCCTGATCACAAAATCACTTTCTTTTTGTTCTTTGATTTTGAAGGAAACCCAATTATTCATATCAACAAAGATTGGAAAAAATAAACTGAAATGGAGATGGGATTCAAGAAAGCATACCATTCACTGGTTCTCTTCATGGCACTGGAGAGGTGGTATTGCTTTTTGGATGACATGGTAATTGTTGGTGGTGTTGGTGGATGTGGAGTTACAATATCAAGACCACCCATTTTAGATGTTAATTTTCTTCTTCAGATTTTTTTTATCTTGAAATGTTTCTGTATGTATATAATGGATGTGGAGAAAGAACAAATAGATGTGTGTTTTTATATTATTAAATTAAATGTAACTCAATCTGTGTTAGTTGGACTTAACATAATTACATTTATCCTTTTCTCTCTAATCTTTCTTATGTGATACCAAAATACCAAATCCCAACCACAGATGCATCAACCAATGATACTGCTTGGTAAGGAAAAGGTTGTCAGTCTGGTCAAAATTGATCTGAAAGCAAGATCCACACAGTGTTACCAACAAAAAAAAAGATACATAAATAAATCACCAAATCAATCAATTTCAAAAGGGGGGGGCTAATACCACCCCATGAGTTATTCAACCCACCCCCTTAATCTAACCCACCCCATCTATTTTTTATGAAAACTAACCCAACCCCTTTATATATATCCCCATCTTAACATCACAACCCCACCCCCCCTCATAAGTTCCCATTCCCTCTCTCTCCATCCGATTGAAACTCCTCCTCCCCTATCATTTCTCATCCTATTGAAACTCCTCCTCCCCTCTCCCTTTCTCATCTCAACCGGCGTTCATCCTCTCCCTGGCGGCGCCTCATCTCCCGGTGCCACCTCTCCCGCTTCTACATTCCTATCACGGCTTCCGACGTCCACTATTCCACACTCCATATAGATAGAAGAAGGTTAGGTCTCTTTCTTTTTTCTATTTTTGTTTTCCTACATGTTATACTCTATCTTTAGGTCACATTTGTGTTAGATTTATTTGTATAAACTCTATATAAGAAACCCTATAATTTTTTTGAAACATAACCCTATTTTTAGGGTGGTTGGTGAAATTCTTAATTGTTGAAATTGATTTTATATGTATGAAAATGTATATGGAAGTGATTTTATTTTTATGGAAATGTGTATGGAAGTGAATTTATTTTTATGGAAATGTGTATGGAAATGAAGCATAACCATATAATGTTTTTTGGAATATAATCCTATTTTATGTATATTTTACCCTTTTTTTTTGCTGCTATTGACATATAACAAAGGCAGCCCCTGTTGTTCTAGTATTAGGACCGATACTTCCATCAATGATTATAAACATTTCAGACTTGGAAGATATTCCTAGTTTATGTGTTTTTTTTTTTGCTACTATTGACATATAATAAAGGCAGCCCCTACTGGTCTAATACTGGGATCAATACTTCCATCAATGATTATAAACATTTTAGACTTGGAAGATATAGTCTGTCAATGCTCCACTAATAATTTTGTTGGCTAAATTTGCTTCTCATGGACAAATGTTTAATTAACATTTTTCTTTCACAATATTGTAAAACACTCATCTAAGTAAGCCATACTTTTACTAACCACCAGTGTCTCCTGTGGATGAATATTTTGAAAAATGAGTCTATTCTTTGCCAACCATATCTGCTAGCACATCATTATGAAAAACATCACTTTTAACAACCCAAATGATACTTTCTTCCAAGTGTCATGTTTAAACACCTCTTTTCAACTAAAAGAGGTTCATATGTAAACAGGGGGCCATTATTTGTTAGGAACCAACCTTCAACAATTTGAAGTAACATGGCAGTACATGAACAGGAAAGAGAAGAAGGGGAGGAGGTTGTGGTGATGTGAAGGGGGTTATAGAGTATTGGGTGCCTTGCTACGTTTAAGTTCCCAAAGAGTGGGTTAGTGCTTATCATTCCATGGAATTAATTTTGTTAGTTTTTTATGTTTGTTTCATATAAATATGCAAGCATTTTGTATTGGAGTCTTTTATTTTATATATTGAACATTCTATTTTGACCATAAACCTAAAGGATATAAAATATGTCAATGTGTAGAGTATTCTATTGTATATCAAGCAAATTTGCTTATGAAAGTGATGATATATCCCATCAATAGGTTCCTTATTTTTTTAGCATGCAAATTCCCAACTATATGAAATAAAAATAGAGGCGTGGTATAAGCAATCTGGATATGAATACATTCCTAAGAAAACTATTAGATTTCATTCAAAGTCTAAATACGGACCGATAATTGATATGTGGCTCTAGATTTGTCTTCATCTTCTACAAAGTGGAGGAATTCATATTTTTTTCCTGTCTATAATTGATATGTGGCTCTAGATTTTTTATTTTTTCTATCTATTTAGGTGAAAAAGAGCACTTTTGTGGGTTTTTTTTGTGTGTGTGATATATCCATTCATTTGACTTAAAAATTCAGATATAAACTAATAGATATTGAACTTAAAATCCAATGTTGGTTCAACAAATACCTCAATTGATTATGATTAGTAATTCCCCTCAAATGCAGTGAATAAAAAAGAAGTTAATGTCCTCCATTAAGAACCACTATCAATTGATTATGATTGTCATTTCCTCTCATGTTTTCCTAATGATTCACTGATGGCATGCTTAGATTATGACTTCTGATGTTGCAAATAGAAATTTGTCAATGAAAATTATAGGAACAGTAGACTCACAAAAAGATATGGTCGTGTTATAAAAATCAGTATGTAAATTTTACATCATCATCATCCTTATCTATTTTTTTTTACGTGGCTGTGAAACAAACCACTTTCCATGGATTCTTGGATTTGAGAAGCTCCAAATACATGAGTACTAACAAATTTTTTCAATACAGTATGGATCCAAAGAAACGTGTCCGACCTACATCTTCCAACCGGAAGAGTAGATCAAAAGATGCACCTTCAAGTTCTCAACATGTTGTGGAGGACCCTCAAGAAGAGGAAGTGGTGGTGGAACATGTTGTGGAGGACTCTTATGTTTTTTTTTGTTTTTTACTTGGTATGTATTGGCCGATGTTCGAAGTTTCTTGCATTATTTTCTTTGAACAAGTGATTCAAATGTTGAGCGATGTTGTTTTCATATAATGGCTATTAGGATCAAACTTAATATTAAATTCCAAGTATACGAGTTTTAAATGTTCCAAGGTTGTGAGTGATTCAAATGTTTGGAATGTATTGGTTGATGGGCAGGTTTCGAGCAATCACTGGCCTAAGGCTAGATGAGCTTATGTCTTGGTTCTGCATTGCATCGACAATGATGTTGTCGACAAAAGTCAATTATGTCGACATTAGTTGTGTCGAATCAAGCAGAACAAAGTCAGTCAATAAGTCCAGTACATGGTTCGACATTAATAGTGTCAAAAATTTACAATTCTGTCGACATTAGTAGTGGCGAATCAAGCAGAACTAAGCCAGTGAGTCCAGTACATAGTCCGACACTAATCGTGTCGACCATTTTACATTCTGCCGACATTAGTGGTGTCGAATGAAGCAGAACAAAGTCAGTAAGTCCAGTACATGGTTTGACATTAGTAGTGTCGATAATTTAACATTTTGTCGACATTAATAGTGTCGAATCAATCAAAACCAAGTCAGTGAGTCCAGTACATGGTTCGACACTAGTGGTGTCGACTATTTTAAATTCTATCGACACTAGTACTGTTGAAGTATGCAGAACGAAGACAGTAAGTCCACTTCAGTTTTCGACACTAGTAGTGTCGACCGTTATACATACGGTCGACATTAGTAGTGTCGAACCAATCAGAACCAAGTCAGTACGTCCAATGCAAGGTTCGACAGTAGTAGTGTCGACAGTAGGTAATGTAGTCGACATTATTAGTGTCGAATCAAGTAGAATCAAGTCAGTAAGTCCAGTACATGGTTCGACACTAGTAGTGTCGACCTGTCGATGTTATATAACATATTTTGAAGGTGGGGAAGGGTAGGGGTGGGTGAGGTTTTTCTGGGGTGGGATGGGATGGGGTGGTGTTGGTTTCTTATTAAACATTAAAAGTGAATATTTTAAGGGGTGGGGTGAATGCCTAATGGGGTGGTAATAACCGCACCCATTTCAAAATAACGACAACTTGCTTTTACAATAGTCCAAAGACATTGTATCCCCACTTCTTTGTACTTGTGATCCAGCCTCTTCATCAATCACCAGTGCATCCCTATCACTATTGAGAAAATGAGTGTTGATTAACACTGAACAGGAACAAATAATTCATAGCCCTTGAATCTTGATCTAAGATGACCAGATAAATCAGCTTTTCTTTTTTGTGTGTGCGGGTGTATATAATTTTCTTTGAAAATTATTATGTTCAGTCTTGTTTTACATTCCTGTATGTATCATGCACACATTTTGATTTTTTTTTTTTAAACATAAACTTAATTAATGAAGTAAATTTTTTTGATAAAAATTGAAATACATGTTCCTATGAATTGAATGCATATATTTTTGTATTTTTCATAATATTAATATATGTTGAAATAGTAAAATAAAATAAAATAAAAAAACTTTCTCAGATATTAAAAAACATTTTGAAACAATTCCAACAGAACATTTGTTTTGAAATAGAAACTATTGGCCACTATAAAATGGCTGAACTGAACATTCCTTTCATTTTGAGATTATCGTTTTGTTTTTAAGTGCATCTTCTTTTGTCATTTGAATGGTATAGGAATAAGTGGTCCTTTTTTTAATCAGCCATCATTTTCATTATCTATTCACCTTTGGTTCTCTAAACTTCACCCATATTTTCTCCTCATTCGAACAACATCCTACTTGTGATGTTTCTGTAAGTAATGCTATTTGTAACAATGACTCTACCTCTACTACCAAAAATAATTTTCTTATAGTTGCTCTTGTTTTTCACACAAAAAATGTTGAATAAATAAACCACTACATAAATTTTCATTCATGCTAGGCAATGGTGTGCTTGGAAGTGAAGTGCAAGCTTTTTTTGGCACTTGTGTTCATTACTTGTATACTCCCAATGAAAATTTGTTCTTACAGATTTATTTTTCAAGGTGAGGCCAATCCTCATAACATATTTGCTTTGGGAAATCTTGATATAATTTATAAAGTTAACAGTCACCCCAAAAAAATCGAATAAAACAGAGTGCTCGGAGGATAGAGACGGGAATACTATCACCTTTATTTATTTTATCTACACAAAATAACAGAAGAAATAAATAGAATAATATTATATTCAATAATGAACGCTGAAAAATTTCTAGTACAAAATATACAAATCCTAGAAACAGAAAAAATAAAATAAAATAAATGGAATAATGTTATATTCAAGGAAAATGATACATCCAGCTCCATTGTAGCCCCAATTACAGTCCACACCAGTTTTCTTTTTTTAAAAAAAATCATACACTCCAAATAAAAGTACATGTTGTCATATGAAATAAAATATATACGAAAATAAGTTAGTTATTTTTTTCAAATAAAAAAATTATAAAAAAAATTATGTCATATACTATAATAGAATCTCACCATGTTATCATTGGTTATGGGGCTATAAAACGAATTAACTATATCAACCTTTTATATGTTCAATAATGTGCGGCCCATAGGGGCGTTGCCCCCAATCGCAGGCCTCCAAGGATAGACCCATAGACCCACATGCTTATATCAGACTCCAATAATAATGATAAAGTAATAATTTACGGATTTACCATTGCTTTAAACAATCACCCTTATAATATAAAAAAAAAAAAAGACTTCGGATCGTCTGTGGTGTTGCTACAGGGTTCTCCCTGTAGCACCCACTAAGATTTTGCCACGTGTAGAGTAACACAAACGGGCCATCACCCCCAAATCACCAACTTGTTCATTTTTTAAGAAGGATCCCATAACAAATAATATTTTCAAAAGACTCCTCCACTCACCTACCAAAAAAATCGTCCATCATCCCAAAGTCCCAAACTTCCTTGTCTTTCCAAAAGAACCTCAAAAAACTAATATTTCTAAAATACTCCCCCACTCACCCACACAGCCTGACAGCCACACCAAAACAGGAGTCTCAGCCTAAATTTTATTTTAATTATTTTTTAGTCCCTGTAAACTTTATTATTCTAGTGATAAATCTCTCATTTCTTCATATTTATATTTGAGTCTCCAACTTCAAACAAATTTTTTGTTATTAGTCCCACGTCAAATGTCCGTCTAAATATAAATCAAATATAAATCTATATAATTTTTTATATTTGATTTATATTTTTTTATCTGTTTAGTTAATTTTATGTCTTCTATGTTTGTTTTATCGAAATCTCTTTTTTCTATCTTATTTGAACTGTAAATTAGACCAATACATTATACTTATTTTGTATGGGTTTAAACTTTTATTTTTTAGAGACTAAAAATAAAAATGCATTTAAAGTTGAGTACTTAAAATAAAATATAAAGAAAGGAAAAACTAATTACTAAATTAAATAATATAGTTTACAGGGACTTAAAAATAAAATGATATTTTACAAACTAACAATATATGGATGAATATTTGATGAATGGACTAAAAACGAAATAAGTGATTGATATTGGGGGTTGAAAAAGAAATACAAAAGGAGCAATCGATCTAAATATGTTGACATAGATTTAAACCAAAAAATCCCTTTATTTACTTGATAACAATTGCATTATGTATAAAAAAAATTGTACAAATTTAACATGGGACAAAGCTTCAGAATTTTATATTAAAACTTATAATAGCATATTATATATTAAAACATACATTTAAAAATAAAAAAGTTCAAATAAGTGGTTTTCCTTTTATGAGAGGCAAAAGAAGAAAAATTTCGTGGAAAGTTGTTGGTTCCAAATTTTGTAAGATATTTTTTTTATATGATCAAATGTTGTGGGATGTAGTGGAGTGTATTTTAAAAATAAATTTTTTTGTAAGGGGTATTTTGAAAAAGATCTCATCACTTTGGGGTGACGTGTGAGTGAGAAAAAGCATTCACCATTTCCATTACACATAGCCAATTTCTATTAGATGCTACAGGGAGCGACCCTGTAATACAACACAGGTCTACGTTTGATGGCTTCAGATCGTCATCTCACAATGATACAGCAAAAAAGATAGAAAAAATGTACAAATAAGATAGAAAAGAAGTTCAAATACAACACCAAAATTGGATTACAAAGTTTAAAACGATACAAAATAAGTATAATGTATTGGTCTAATTTACAGTTCAAATAAGATTAAAAAAAAAGAGATTTTGATAAAACAAACATAGAAGATATAAAATTAACTAAACAGATAGAAAAATATAAATCAAATATAAAAAATTATATAAATTTATATTTGATTTATATTTAGACAGACATTTGACGTGGGACTAATAACAAAAAAATTGTTTGAAGTTGGGGACTCAAACATAAATATGAAGAAATGAGAGATTTATCACTAGAATAATAAAGTTTACAAGGACTAAAAAATAATTAAAATAAAATTTAGGCTGAGACACCTGTTTTGGTGTGGCTGTCAGGCTGTGTGGGTGAGTGGGGGAGTATTTTAGAAATATTAGTTTTTTGGGGTCCATTTGAAAAAATAAGGAAGTTTGAGACTTTTTGGGTGATAGGACGATTTTTTTGATGGGTGAGTGGGGAGTATTTTGAAAATATTATTTGTTATGGGGTCCTTATGGAAAAATGAGTAAGAGATTTTGAAAGTGATGGTCATCTGTTTTTACTTTACACGTGGCGATGTTTTAGTGGGTATTACAGGGAGGACGCTGTAGTTTATCACAGACGATCCCAACCCCAAAAAGCAAGGGTGAAGGTGAAACACTGAAAATCAATCCCACCACTGTGAATAAGATTTACTTGTGTTTCAGTGTACCCAGCAAAACCACCACCATTGTTCAATGCCATGTACACCATAGTTATGCTATCTTTCATTTACTTACCATTTCCATTTGCTAGTATTTTCTCAACTATAAAATATCATACTATAACTACAATGTGGCATACATGAATTGCATGGCTTCAGCATGGAATAACCAAAATACAGCAGGAACCTCCATATGGGATGAACAGAGAATATTTCAAACAGATTGTTCGAAAGTCCCTGGGGATTTTTACGAAGCTAACATTTCTCAGAATCTACTACCAGTCTTCAAATTACATTAACACTTCAATAATTTCAGTCCATAAACAAGATGTGTCACCTGAGAAAGTTTCCAACAAATAATATTTCACTGGATATTCAGTAGATGACATCAAACTTCACAAGTCTACTAAAAAAAATGTGTCGATCCAAGTCATCATCTTTCAATGTTTTATCGTCGCAGAACAGCAATATGTCCCTCATAGCTGATCATTCATTCAGATTGGAATAAAAATATAATAGCATTGCATACTCTCTCAACTTGTCTTCCCCAATATATCGCAGCTCCAGCAGTAGGTGGCCCCAATGCCAGAATATATTTCAAAACTCCGCCCAATTGGGAATGTTGACTCAGTCAATTGAAGTTTTATCAGTGCTTGCCTTCGTCAAACTTGCCATGTATGTTATATAAATGGTCCAAAGAAATGAAAACGAATTGCTCACCAATGGCTTCAACAAAGAAACATATTATTAATGAATACGAAAAATGAAAATATGAAAGTAAGAGTTATCAACAGCCAAGTCAGTTACCTGAAGTCGAACAGGGCAGAATTTGAATGTGATAAAATCACACATAGGCCAATATAGAATTCCATTTTTCATGGTCGGTATCAAATCTCTTTTCAACCTGGCAACAATCTCAGCTGGAGTTTCACCTGAGATTGGAAATTACCCTTCAGGAACAGAATACGGTAAGTGGAATCATGAAGATCGGGAGAAGCATGAACATATCACCTGAGCTTGGGACTCACAAGCAATTCCAGGAAATTATTGAAGTAATTATACTAGTCCACAAGAAATATTTGACTTTGGAGATACAATATGTCAAAGGGAAGCAGATCCTGACACAACAGGCTTGATAATAAATGAGTGTTTTCTTGACGTACTGTTTGAATTTGAATAACAGTACATCTTTCTAAAGATTTCAAAATTTAATAAAACAATTCCATCATGCAAAATCACTACAGTTGAGCATCACCGTGCCATTGGAGAACTAACCAGTAGAAGTTGGAAACAAGAAACATAAAATTAGAGATCACCTCCTCTAAGGAAGGATCTGATGACAACAATCATGGCCATGAAATAATTGAGATCATGATAATAATTGTCATGAAAATTTACAAAAAGCACAAAGTAGGTAATATGCAAATCCACACAGCAAACATGCGTGAGAACAAATAGAACCAAAATAGACAACATGAATTCACACATATGTGTATAAAGCATCAAATTTAAATCGCTAGCTATTGTTCAGCCATTTTGGCTCATCAAACAACATGGCATAACAATCCAATGTCTAGGTTCCCATTTGTGACCTCTTTAAAAACTCACTTAGGAAGAGAAATTATTTCTGTCAATATGCTCACAATTCTCTTTTATTTTTAAGAAAGGTGAGAATTTACCACCAAGAATTTTATAAAACTGGGGAAAACTCCAGATATAGAGAAGTTAGCAGGTGAGGTACCTGCAAATCAAATGCAAGAAAAGAAAAACTGATACAGAATAAAAACAAGACACATAGGTTATCCCACAATAAGTTTACCCTCACTGTTGAATGCCACTTGAGGCTCCTATTCAATTGCAGCCACGATCCCTTATGAAAATTACCTCATTTCTACTCAATCAGATGGACCAGTAACCTGCAAGGACCAATATCTGCAGGGACAAACAGCCTGCAGGAAGCTTATGATCCTGTTTAGTGCAAATGGGAGAAACCAAAACAAGACTTCAGCTAAGGTCACCAGATTTGTCATTTAATGTAAATAAACTATTCATTGCTGTGCTTGATCAATGTCCAATTAATATCAGGCAAAGGATGAATCCTTAACATCCTGAGTGAACTAAGCAATCTGTCAATAATTGAACCTACATTAATCTGTCAATAAATGGGTCAGGTTTGGGCATAATTGTAGATCAAACCCATAAATGGGGAAAATCATGCTTCAATCAAGATTAAAGACTCACTGGAAAACTCTAGCCACTGGTGGCAAGATAATTATGAGTCGGGAGAGAGGATGGATGCCTCAATTATCTAACCAACCACCAGAGGAAACTTATGTGAAATCTAACATCATGTGTCAAAGAAACTCGGTGATTACACTATTTAGTCAAAAAGTGTGATTCATTTTGTGCATGGTTGACCAATCCTATTGAACAATGTAATAGAACAATGATAAAAAAATGATAAATTTCAAAGAAAGAAAGGTATTTTAAATACCCATGAAAAAAATTGAGATACCATTTAAAGGTATTATTTCCATGATAATATCAAATATATTCAATAGGGAAAAAAATGTTTAAATAAAATTCCCTGCACCATATTTCAGTTTCTAATGAGAATGAACTAGTGTGCACAGAAATTGAACAATTCATTACCTTGTAAAGCTGCATTAGATGAGAAAAAGACAGCAGTAATGATAGGTCCATATACAGTTTGCCCAATAACCATTTTCTTCAATGTACTGACTAAATCTCGCTTTGGTAATATTTTTGAGACGAAATTAAACCAGAAATGCAGTGACGGTCCTGATATTAGCAATCCATACCCAGCCATGCGCATTGTCCTTACTGGATCATATGAATGTAGGGATCTGTTTGTAATTATCTGATTGTTCAGAATATTATGACAAAGAAAACAAATTAGATAAAATGTACAATAATTAAATATAGGTTTGACATAACTGTTTCAACAAAATCAAATTCCTTGGGACATATAATGTCATTTGTAGATCAACAATAAACAAAATCAATAATGTCAATAATGTTAAATTCATTGGCAATCTTCTGAACTTCAAATATAAGATTGTGAGGGCTAGAAGCCTTACCCAATAACACAACAACTCAATCTGCCAAAACACTTCCTCTTGGGGATTTATAGGCCACAAGGTTGGTTCCCACTGATTTAGTGGTAACTCTAGAAGAATCTATGTTTTACAACCCAATGGCTAGGCTTGTAGGAATGTCTCCTGAGAATTCTGATATTCTATCTTCCCCTTCTAACAGCATTCCCTAACAACTTATATTCTAACAAGTACCAACCCATCTAAACGACCTCCTAGCACAAACTTATTGCAACTAAAATTCAAAATTCAATTTAGGTAAAACGATTTAGAAAAGAAAATTTCAAAATTGAATACTAAATACAAAATTCAGATAAGGAGTGGCGCTTCAAATGCATGTGATGCTCCAGATGCCAACTAACGACCCTTTTTGCAGGTCGTCCCCACATGGCTCCACCAGGACCATCCCTGGACGGTTTTCAAAGTGCAACAGCTCTTCAGTCGCTACTGTTTTCTCCTTCAAAAGTGTGTTGCATTAGATTTCAATCACGTGATCCACATTAACACTACATATTGGGTAAGAGTTTTTTCTTTGAAAAGGTAAGCATGCTACCACATTGTATTAAAAGAAACATAATACAATCCTAGATTTTAAGGTAAATGTAGCAAGAAAGGTCATCCAAACAACACCGGGATAGTAGAGGAGGGGACTGCTACAACCGGGTGTTGGGCAATCCACTCACTCTTCAATTACTAATGTCTCATTTACAAACTCTTATCTACTGACTCTCTCGCAGTATAAGACCAAACCTTTGATGAAGCTTGTCATCGTCTCCTAGATGTTCTCGAAATAAGGGGTAACCCTGTTAAATGTCACTTGGTTTCATGTCATCCAAATAGCACAAATTCCAGATGGAACAAATGACCGAGAAATCTTTGTCATCTTGCTTCTATCCCCCCTCGCCTTTAGCCCCTGCTTGGTTGGAGAATAGGGCCCGGAATAAGTGGAAATTAGTCGGAATAGCCTCAAAATAGGTAGGAATAAATGAAAATCTGTATGTTAGGTATATGGATTCCAGTCAATCGGTGCAATTAAGCTATTCCAGGTTATTCAACCCAAAATAATATACAGGCCCATTGTCGAATCAATTGTCATCATCTCTTATAAATCAATTGTCATCATTTTGTCATCTTTTATAAATCTTAATCCACACATTATTCACATTTTATCCAAACAACAAAAACTTTATTATTACATTTTCCAATGAATATCAAAACACAACCAAACAAAAAATCGTTTTACCCTTATTTATACTAGAATAGTCATAGACCTCATAATAACTTAATTATCTATCCAAATGGGGGCTTAGGCTTTTCCCATACTCCAAAAGCTGTTGTGTCATTCCATGTTACATTGGGTAAGGGCTTGTGTCACGTCAATGTCACTCACATAATTTTTAGATGACACACTCCCAACCAGATGTAAACCGCCTACGGAATAGTTTCAAACTCCTCAGGAATACCAAGAGAACCTTGACCCTTAACTCGGTTCAAGATCATATGAGAGCCTTGGGCAAGACTAGTTGGCAGGCAAGAAAATCTTCCTTATCGCTTGAATGCAGTTTAAGATCATAATAAGACTAGAAAAATAAGGAGGTACAAATATAAGAACCTCAATCAACTTTAAAGCACTTAATCAACCAAAATGCAAGACTAAAACACAGACCTCAAGTAGGCGACAAGCTTATAACGCCTAGAAATCTCCATCACCAAAAAAATGTCTATAATCTAAGCCATGAAAATTTCCAAATTCCTCCTCTTCAAATGTACAGTTAAACCCATCAACGTTAACCCCCCAATATTTTGGAGTCATCGTATTCTGTTTCTTTAAATTCAATTACAAAAGAATAATGCATCAACTTCCGTAAAATATCAAAATGTCACTAAACAAGTAACTCAATTTGATCATGAAATCCAAAGAAACTCAGTCTGCATGAATAAAACATAATCAGATTCTGAATAACAAGAGAGAGACCTGTGAAGAGACATCAGCGGCAATGAAGATGAGGCCGGCGGTGATTCCCTTAGTGAGAACCGGACGCGACTCGATCATCCCCAAATACCAGCTCACGAAACCCCTCGCCGAGGTCTTCGTCGCCGCCGCCGCCGAATCGGCGTTGATCGAGACGGACGAAATAGAAGGACCGACTCCCCCGGAGGATCCCCTGAACTGGTTGCAGAGGTGCCGAGACGGGACGTTGAAGGGCATCCATTGTCGGAGGAGCTCTCTTGGGAGAGCCCGACCTAAGGAATCCGTGGCGGGGGAGGAAGGAACGGAGAGGGACGACCGTCCGATGGAGAGGCATCGACGGCTCACGTTTCTCACGAAGGTGGTGCTCATTTTTCTTCTTTTGGGTTGGTGGAGAAGCAGCGGTTCTTGAACTTTCCTGTATTTTGGGGACGGAGAAGGAGAGAGTGGAGTGAGGGAACCACCCGGTGAGAATAAAAGAAGCGGGACGGGCTCGAAAAGTCGAACCGCTTGTTTGACGTGTCCGATTAAAGGAAAGGCGGGGGTGGTTTTTTTATGAGCCTTTAAAAGCGGAGCACGGGATGGATTTTGACTGTGGTGGGCTTCTTAGGGTTTTCCACGTGGTGGTAAGTATTGTCACGGACACGTCGTAGAAATTTGAATTCAGTTTCTGATCTACAAAAATAATACTTTAAGCCCCCCCCGTTCAGGACCGCGGCATCGCCAGCTATTCGAGCGGTAGATAAGTTAAAGTACTGTTTTCAAACAATCTACACAGCACAAATGCAGTGTTTTTGCATTAAGGCGGTCACAAATAGGACTTAATATTATTTTTAGAATGAATAAAAAAATTATATTTGCTATAAATCTTCCAGAAAAAAATAAAACAATATCGTAACCAACCCGTATTGAATCTTAAATCCAATGGTACTTACTGATTGTGGGATGTAAACTTATAGGGCAGCTCTATCCCCACCTGGGTACATGCTTCCCCCACCAACCCGAAAAATTTACACACCCAAAATGTATTTGCTTTTGAACTCCATTAACCCCACTAGCCACCCATCCCCACCAGCCCAAAAAATTAAGAGAGGCCTTCCCCACCACCTAAGTTAAAATAAAAAACACACTATCTCCCCGCGTTTTTTCTCTCTCCCGCGCTCTTCGTCGACCACGATGCACCTCCTCGACTGCCCAGCTGAATTCTGGTGGCTCCGACGACCCTATCCAGTCGACCTGGGATAACAATAGCGACGGAAGGCCCATCGAATGAGCCATGAAAGAAGCATGCGTTCTGGAATCTGTTCGACACAACAACAGTCGACTGAGTTCATTAGCGTCCGACAGAAGGGTCGTCGACAAAGGTTGTCATGGACGACGAATGGCACGTCGAACACACCTATGAATGAACATGTGTTCTGAAATCCATTCGACAGACCTCTTGTCGAGTGTTTGTATTAAAGGAGGACAAAAAAAATGTCGACATGGTTTATCCGGAGCGACAAAATGCACGTCGAAAAAACTATTAGGAAGCATGTCTTCTGGAATCCGTTCGACAGACTGGGTGTCGAGTTTTTGTATTTAAGGCCGACAACCAGTCCGTCGACCTGGGTTGTCTTAGACGACGAAAGCCACGTCGAACAAAACCATGAATATGCATGTGTTCTGGAATACGTTCGACATACCTCTTGTCGAGTATTTGTATTTATGGCCGACAATAGGTCCGTCGACCTGGGTTGTCTTGGATGACGAAATCCACATCGAACAAAACCATGAATATGCATGTGTTCTGAAATACGTTCGACAGACCTCTTGTCGAGTGTTTGTATTTATGGCCGACAACAGGTTCGTCGACCTGGGTTGTCTTGGACGACGAAATCCACGTCGAACAAAACCATGAAAGAAAGCATGTGTTCTGGAATTCGTTCGACAAACCAGAGTCGAAATGATACACTATTCTAAGACAAATGTTTAGTCGACCTGGGTTTTAATAGGCGATAAGAGGTCCGTCGAATGAACTATCATGAAGCATGTGTCCTAGAATTCGCCAAACAATTACAATGTAGTCAACTAGTACCAGCAGATGAACAGGAAAAAAAAATTGATGCCTGTTGTTACACAAGATTCACACACATTAGCTTAACGCATGAACACATTAGAAAAATCATGAATACACCTATCAAATCGACCACATGATTTTTCTTAGTCATTCACATCCCAGCCGATCATTCACACACATTTTAAAAAGGCATTCATTACAAACATGAATATTCACAATGTTATAGGCCATTCAAAACCAATGGAATGCCATGTTCTTGGGGTTTAGTCTCCCCTCTAACAAAATATAACAAGTTTGTTTTTGACACATGGGCTGACTTAACTAGAATAACAAGGCGGTTGTGAAAAGTCATCTGTGTCGAAGCATGTCTTTCTAGGAGTGTCGTTCCACCCTTGATGCATCGGGAAGTGGTGTGCCATTCTCCAAGTACAAAAGCAATTGTCGGATGCTAGATTGCGCGGAAGAAATAGTTGTCCTCCTATCTAGTAATGACTGAAGATGTTGTATTACATCTTCCTTAAGCTACAAATAGACAATGACATGTTAAAAGAAGGAATTTATATACTCTAATTACGCTAAAAATACACAATAATTCAATAATATACCATTTAGACATCAGAGGTAGAGGCCATTTGCGCTCATGCTGCATATAAAATTTTGCAATGAATAAGGTCATCTCATACAAATAGATGTCATAGTCTTCTACAGGTCATCAAATTATATTTTCTGAGAATAAGCGCTATGCAAAAACTATACTGGAATTGCCTAAGAAAGAAATTTATTTATATTAAATATTAATACTATTGTTTTAGAAAACTTCAATAGCCGAATTTATAAATACATCCATCGTCAATATTGAACATTAAACACAATTCAATTCAATCCAAATATAACCCTAAATTTCTATGGAAACCATATATTTCTATCTCAAACCATAATTTTTTTTTTGAATAACTAATCTTTCTATCCCAAACCTTGGGTTTCAATCCACATTTTATCCCAAACCATATGTTTATATCCCAAACCATTTTTTTTTTACTAACCAATATTTCAATCCACCTCTATCACAAACCATACATTTCAATCCCACCACAAATTTTGAAGAACAAAACCAATTTTCAATCCACATTTTATTACAAACCCTAACTTTCTATCCACATTATATCCCAAACCCTAGGTTTCAGTCTACATTCTATCCCAAACCCTATATTTCTATCCCAGACCCTAATTTTATTTTTTGAATAATAAATCTTTCAATCACATATTTAGTTATAATATCAAACCCTAGATTTCTATCCAAACTTTATTTTTATTTTTTGAATAACTAATCTTTCTATCCCAAACCCTAAATATTTTTTTTGTTCAATAATCAATCTAGAATAAGATAAGAATATACAATCAAGAACAAAGAATGACACATACCTAATGCGGATGGACGATGGTGCGTGAGTTCTCCTTTTCAATGGTTCATCCAGTGGGAGGGAGAGGAGAGGAGGGGAGGGCGGATCAGGTGGGATGGGAGAGGAGAGGAGGGGAGGGCGGATCAGGTGGGATGGGAGGGAGAGGAGAGGAGGGCGGATCAGGTGGGATGGGAGGGAGAGGAGAGAAGAGGAAAGGAAAAAATAAATCCCGAGTAGGAGGCAGGGGAGAGAAGAAAGAGGGAAGGAAGAGAACTTAAGGGGGTGGTGGGATTGGGATTTACCTTATATGTGATATATATGGTGGTGGGATTGGATTTTATAATAAGCATGGTTTGTGGGAACAGTCAAGTGGTGGGGAAGGCATGTATCCAGGTGGGGATAGAGCTGCCCAACTTATATGTGATAAAATATCATTTATTAAGATGCTCGTGACCTATATTCTTTATCATCCTCTGTGAGCGTGTAGCCGTGTTATCGTGTAATATAAAGTTATGCGTCTTTGATAGTTGTATTAAGATATATAACTATTTATACGAAAATGAGTTGGTCAAGCTTATGTTCATCCTTTATTTGATGACGAGGCATCTGATTAGGTGTGGCGACTGTTATGACGTCTGATTTCATGCCTTTAGAGGGAATGTAGGTAGCGGGGTAAGAAGCTAATCGTGTATTGTGATAGACCTTGTTGTAATTTGATTTATTTAGTTAGAAGAAAACAATACTATTTTCAAATATTACTTTATTTATGGTGAGAACATTTAGGAGACGAGCTATTATTGAGAATTGAATTTTTTTTTATTGGGCCCAAGACAAACTTTTATAGCGGACACCAAATATTTTTACAAAAACATCTAGACTGTTTAAATATTACAAATCATTTTATTTTAAACTATAAATATTATAAAGTATATACAAAATATTACACATCATTTCATACACATTTAATAAAAGCAATAAAAATAATAAAGTTTAAATGGTACAAGCAAATTATAAAAATAAAAAATGCCTTTAAAAGAAGGTTTAAAGACTACATTATTTAACCAAGATAAAAATGGATTGGAGAGATGTTAAAAAAAAGGATTTTGAGGGGAGGGAGAGAGACGTTTGGAGAGAGGAAGTATTAAAATTCAAATGCCTATTGTCATTATAGGTAGAGAGATATGGGGAAGCTTTATTTGGGGGATATTAACCAAAGCAAGAAAGTGTGTTCAAGATATTAATTCACCCTTTTTAATGTCACAAAGATAGAAAGTGACACGTCTTACCATTTTTTTAATTCCATTATTAGATGGTTCAGAGGCCCTCCCTGAAAAAGAGCCATAAGCAATTGCTTTTATGGCTTTGTCTCAGAGTCTACCCTATTGGGAAACGAACATTTAGGAGATGATGGTGAGTTGTATACAGGATTGGGGGGAATTTTATACATAAGCTGAATTGGTGGTATTGCTTGGTGGTACTTAGGAGAGGGAGTTTGGGAGTTGCATACCGGATTGGGGAAAATTTTATGCAGAAGCTGAGTTGGTGGTATTGCTTGGTGGTACTTAGGAGAGGGAGTTTGGTAATTCAAGAATAAACGTTTCGGTGGTTTCATGGAAGTCTTTAAGTAGATTTATTTCTCATTGAGAAACTTCCTTTTTGTTGTATTGGAATTCAGATGCGATTTTATTTTTTTAATTTAAAGACGGTTGCCTGTCGTTTACATGAAAAAACTATGTATATATAATAGGTGATTTTTTATAGTTGTGTTTCAGCATAAAAATGACTTTTCAAGCATAAATAAGTCCCCTCTTAATAGTTGTCAAGCATAAAGCTATTATTATTTGGATAAAATGTATTTAGACTCCCTTGAATTTTTGAAATCTACATAAACACACTCTAAAATTGGAAAACATGCACCTAGATTTTCTGCTAAAATAAGCCAAAAAGACTTTTAAATCACTATTTTACCCTTTAGTTAATGGGAAATTTTCAAAAATAATCCTCAAAAAAATAAAATTTCAAATTTGACCCCGAGACTAAATTATTAGCAAAACTGACCCTGAGTCTGTTTGACCCCGGTCAGCGCGCCAACATGCCGCGCTGACTGGGCGCCATGACGGAGACGGACACGTCTCCGTCATGCTGAACCCGCGCGCGCGGGTTAAACGTGCATACATGGGCCTCCCACAGGGTCACGTCTCCCCCTCCCCCTATGGGAGGCCCGTGCATGTCATGCACGGGCCTCCGCACGCGTGCGTGCGGGGTTTGATTAATTTTTTTAAAAAAATTAAATTAAATTTTTATAAAATTAACCAAATCATATAGTGGAAATTAAAATTGATTTAATAAGGTTTAACTTTGATTTAAAATTAAGTTTAAAATTTTAAATTCAAATTAAATTTTAAATTTAATATTCAGATAATATTTAAAATTTGATTTGATAAAACAACCATTTATAAAAAAATAATTTATAATAATTCATATCATATTTAACATTTAAAATTCAGATAATATTTTAAATCAAATAAGGAAAATAATAATAATCAATTATTTATAAAATTAAAGTAATATTTGATTAAGGATCGTTTAAGAAAGATAAGGTATAAATTTGATTTAAAATTAAAATCAAGTTTAAATTTTAAAATTCCTATAAAATTTATGATTTAATTTTATAACACAACCATTTATATAGAAACAAAAAATAAGAGAAAACAATAATATTTAAATTTTAATTTTGTAAAACAACCAGTTATATATATTTGCATGCAAACTGAAAATTAAAATTTAATTAATAGTTGTTTTACAAACTTAAAAATCAAATGCAAATATATATAAATGGGATTTGCATGTGATTACAATTTTATAGGAATTTTAAATATTATCTAAATTTAATTTAAAGATTTAAAATTTAATTTTATAAAACTATATTTATAAAAAAAACATTATATGCAAATATATATAAATGGTTGCTTTGCAAAATTAAATTTAATATATAAGTTGACTGATAGGTATACATGTAATATACAAAAATGATCCTACATAGACAAAATTCACATCAGCTCCTCCACCAAAGCAGTTGGAGTAATAACTTAATGGTAGAGTCAACCAAAAACACATTATAAAATACTAATAAATTTTAAAATTCCTATAAAATTGTAATCACATGCAAATATTATTGTTTTCTCTTATTTTTTGTTTCTATATAAATGGTTGTGTTATGAAATTAAATTTTATAAAATTAAATCATAAATTTTATAGGAATTTTAAAATTTAAACTTGATTTTAATTTTAAATCAAATTTATACCTTATCTTTCTTAAACGATCTTTAATCAAATATTACTTTAATTTTATAAATAATTGATTATTATTACTTTCCTTATTTGATTTAAAATATTATCTGAATTTTAAATGTTAAATATGATATGAATTATTATAAATTTTTTTTTATAAATGGTTGTTTTATCAAATCAAATTTTAAATATTATCTGAATATTAAATTTAAAATTTAATTTAAATTTTAAATTTTAAACTTAATTTTAATTTTAAATCAAAGTTAAACCTTATTAAATTAATTTTAATTTTCACTATATGATTTGATTAATTTTATAAAAATTTAATTTAATTTTTTTTAAAAAAATTAATTAAACCCTCGCGCGCGCGCGAAGGCCCGTGCGCGGCATGCACGGGCCTCCAACGGGGGAGACGTGATCGTGGATCACGTCTCCCCTATGGGAGACGATCACGTCTCCCCTATGGGAGGCTCATGCATGCACGCTGAACTCCGCGCGCGCGCCGACGCGCGCGTGAGTTCAGCATGACAGTGACGTGATACTGGATCATATCTCCGTCGTGGTTCCCAGTCAGCGTGTCACGTTGGCGTGCTGACCGGGGTCAAATAGACTCAGGGTCAGTTTTGTTAATAATTTGATCTCAGGATCAATTTTGGAATTTTGTTTTTTAGAGGGTTATTTTTAAAAATTTTCCTTATGTGAGAATTAACTCACACAACTCGTTAATTAAACGATGAAAACAAGATAATGATTTAAAAGGGTGTAAGTGTATGATGAAAACAACCCGTAAATTTACAAAGCTGATTTTTCAATCATACAAAAAAAAATAATAATATTATAGCAGCTTTTTAAATAGTGTTAAAAAACTAGGATTTTCAAAAATCAGGGCTTTGATCTTAAAACCTAGGTCGATTTTGCAATGGCGCAACCAAATGCACCGATAAATGGATGAACGAGAAGAGCCGCTCTAGATCGTCGGTTCCTCGTCGCGTTCGCAATTGCTGCAGTTCTCCCAAACCTTCCCCCAAAACAATCCATCTCGCCTCGGAAACCGCACCCGCCTCGAGATCCTCGCGTCCGCAGCCTCCCCCGGTATCCATGTCGAAGGCCCGGGTGTACACCGACGTCAACGTCCTCCGCCCCAAGGAGTACTGGGACTACGAGGCGCTCACCGTCCAGTGGGGGTAAAAACACCTATCGAACCCTAATTTCAGATTGTTTTTGGGGATCTGGAACCCTAATTGATGTTGAGCTGATGAAGAGATGTGTATCGGTGAGGGTTTCATTGTAGGGATCAGGACGATTACGAGGTGGTGAGGAAGGTGGGGAGGGGGAAGTACAGCGAGGTCTTCGAGGGGATCAACACCAACTCGTCGGAGCGGTGCGTCATCAAGATCCTCAAACCCGTGAAGAAGAAGAAGGTCTCGATCATTGATCCTTATATGTTGTTTCTTCGTGTCTTGTGATTTGTGAATAATCTGTTAAATCGCAATTCACGCTCTTTTAGGATTTTTTTTCTGGGATTTTGAATTTTAAAAATGGAAATTCACAAAAAAATAAAATTAAAAATGAACTCTTTGGCCAGACGTCTCGAATTCGAGCCCTTCCAGGCTAATCTGATGCACAGGGTTTACTTTTGATTCCGTGCATCCGATGTTTTCTTATTTAATATTGGATTGCTCATCTTGATTTTTTTATTAAATGAGTATGGGATGTCAACTTTGCTATGTTTGCCTTTTTGTGTTTGCATAATGGTATTCATCACTTGCTAGTGTTAAACTTTCAGTGATAGTGTGTAGACAAATGAATGCTTTGTTGTGTTTGTTTTACCATGTATCAGAAGAGTAACTCGTTGATGTTGTATCTTGTATTATATATCTTTTGCCGAGTTTCTCTCTGGCTCTCTGCACTACTATGATTGCTTTCTTTGATCTGTACTAAATTATTGCTTATCGTGCTTTTGAACTGCTTGGACATGGAGTTTGACAACCTAATTGTGACGATTGTTGTTGCAGATAAAGAGGGAGATTAAAATTCTTCAGAATCTTTGTGGAGGTCCCAATATCATTAAGTTGTTGGATATTGTTAGAGATCAACACTCTAAAACTCCAAGTCTGATATTTGAATACGTAAACAGCACGGACTTCAAGATTCTATACCCGACGCTTACGGATTATGACATACGCTACTACATTTATGAGCTTCTCAAGGTTTCTCCGTATATCAGTATTTTGAATTTTATTATCTCCTATTTGTGTTTTGATTTATGAGGTGCAAATGGTTTGAAAGTGTGCAGATGCATAGGTCTATATATGTTATATCAGAATGTGCCAATGGTTTATGTATACATATTGCTTAAAATGCATATTGACTGGAATTTGTGCTTTAATGAAGTGTGAGGTGTGATGGATCAAAGCATTTATAATTCTTTGTAGAGTTGAAATTGTTCTTCTTGATGGTTTGTGCATACTGTCCATTGCAGGTTTAATGTACTAGAAAAATCTAACATTGTCGATGTTTTATTTTGATTGGTAAATATCTTTCCTAGTCAAATATTTCCCTATCAACAAGTAACAAAACTCGAATCCAGCTCCCCCCACTAATGAGGGGGTACTTTTATCATCCTACTAAGAGTAGGTTTGATTAAATGTTGTCAATATAATTGTAAAACTCTTTTTCAAAAAAATATATGAAGGAATTTATTTATTTATTTTGCTAAGTGGAATATTTTTTTCATTGGTATTTCATTACATGCCATTCGTTGTAACCACAATGTGTGATTTTTTTTTTTTGTGAATATCCACTTTTGAAATTCTTAGATTGACGTGTGAAATGTTATATGTAGATACACTTTATTTGAAATTGTTTATTGATGGGTAGTTCTAAGGTCGATGATAGTTTGATTCCACAAATCAGGCAGATGATATTATTATTTCACAAACACTGTAGTTTTGACTGCCCAAACTGCTTATTAAGATCTAAACTGTTCAAGTCACTGATAAATTTATCCCTAAGTGATCCCATGGTGATGCCTATTCTTGACCCATTACAAAAACCATATTTGAAGAGAAAACCAAGAAGAGATCTAGCCCCGATATAGAGCAGGAAACTTGAGTAAATGTTTACGTAATACAATCATCCACCTTCCAATTTTGAAAAATAAGCTCATTCCTTGCAAGCCATATACTCCAACACACTGCATGAGGAATGATCTGGATCAGTTTAGCTTGTTGAGGGAAAGCAATCACAAATACTTCTTGGCTACTGTATTCTGTGCTTTGCTTGAAAACTAATATTATACACCAAATTTGAACTGATTATATATGTTGTTCGACTGAACTTGAACTCATCCTTAGAAATCTCTTGATTTTTGCAAATTCAAGAATTGAAGTTTTAATTTCATTAGTTAATTGGTTTCTCATATATGTTACTTTAATATGATTCCAGGCTCTTGACTACTGCCATTCTCAAGGGATAATGCATCGGGATGTCAAGCCTCACAATGTTATGATAGACCATGATTTGCGAAAGCTTCGATTGATTGACTGGGGCCTTGCAGAATTTTACCATCCTGGAAAGGAGTACAATGTTCGTGTAGCTTCGAGGTAATTCAACATTTCCCCCTTCATCCATTAGAGGGAGAATAAATAAACCTTCTATCACCACCTATAAATATATATAATCTAAGAATTAGTACACAACTACACAAAACTGTAAAATTTTCAAGCATTGGAAAGATTACTGTTGATATCAGTGGTATGTTAATATTTTCATGATGGAACTAAAGAAGTAGAGACCGGCAGGATTGTATACCTTAATAAGTGAACATACTGATCTATCAATCTCCCCTATCATGCTTTTGGAGGGCATGTGCAAAGGACATTTGCTTAGTTATATATATTAGTGAGAATGAGCAACCGTCTCTTCTTTCTCAGGTACTTCAAGGGGCCAGAACTACTTGTCGATCTACAGGACTACGACTATTCCTTGGATATGTGGAGTCTTGGTTGCATGTTTGCTGGAATGGTAAGTGCTATATATATTAAAACCTTGCAACTTCAGTCTATTAAGAGGGCTTTAGTTATGTGGTGAAATCATATTTGTTACTTTCACTTCTAAGCCTTTCTATTTATTTGCTTTTGCAGATATTTCGCAAGGAACCTTTCTTTTATGGTCACGACAACCATGATCAACTTGTAAAGATTGCTAAGGTACTTGTCGAGTATCCCATTGTCATATTTTTTCTGAAACGAATTGGGACTACTGTTTTTTTTTGAGAGAAGGGTTAGTGCTTCATATGACATAAAATGATACCCCTCAAATTGGGATTACTGCTGTTCTTAAAATTTTTTGTATGATCTTGCAGAGTTAACTTATTATTCATCAATGAACTGTAATTTTGTATTGTAAATCTTACATTAGAAAACCTCATCTTTTTTTGTACATTGAGGTCTGAAATGATAACAGTACCATTGAATTTAGGTGATATGAGTTGTTGATAGGATAATTTCTCCCTCATTTTTTCTATAGATTTCACCCGTATATATATTTGTGAGCACAGTGTTTGAGGTGGAATGCATGGACCAGATTTGGCCACAATATACTGTTCTTGCTCCATAAGGAGACTGCTTCTGTCTAACTGAGTTCCATAAATTTCATAAAGGATTTCTGTTTTCTGTTCTTCAGCAGATATTAATAGTTTTACCCATTTTGATGAACTGAAATAAAGACCCACGTGTTTCTTTATTTACCAAGGCAACAGCTATAACTCAATTTTCTTACTGGGGCAAATGGCTTCACATTTTTTAGATGACCCACGTTCATATTGCAACCAGATCTCATTCAGATTCTTGCCTGTTTGCCTATGCTTGAGAGAAGGGAAGCTTGAGTGCTTGACTGAAATATGTTTTTAATCACAGCTCATGCATGCATAGTGAAACTAGTTGTCTGGGTTCCTTTATATTTAAACGATGGTGCTGTATTTTCTAATGTTAAAATAAATCAGAATCCCTGCTGCCTGCATCCCAATAACTCATGGCAGGAGCTTTTGGGTTTTTTTTTTTTTTTGGGGGGGGGGGGGGGGGGGGGGGCGAGATGAAGCCTTCCATGTGAAAATAGGAAGACTGATCTAAGAGTGACATTTATTTCTTGGAGGTTGATGAAAGCAAGTCATTTTATTCATGATGGTTTACTCTATATCATAGTTTTGGAGTGGTATTATATTCATAATTTGCTGGTTGTGAGCTCCCACCTTTCTTCAAAAAGAAAAAAAAACAATTATTTATCTATTTACCATGGCATGAAAATGAATCCTTAAGAATTATCAAGGAAGTGCTATGTTTCTTGTAGCTTGACATGATGTTTCATCCAAATTCATTTTTAAGGTTTTGGGAACGGATGAGTTAAATGCTTATTTGAACAAGTACCGCTTGGAGCTTGATCCTCAACTAGATGCTCTCGTTGGAAGGTAAATTTTTCCTGCATTGTAGTTATCTTGCTTGATGTGCTAATTATGCATTAATTGTGTGATATTAACTGTTATCAATAGTATAACTGTTTGGGCCGGCTTGCAACAAATAGAAAAATATCTGTGATGATTCATTTTTCAACATTTTTAGTTTACCTTTGTGCAGGCACAGCAGGAAACCATGGTCCAAATTTATCAATTCAGATAATCAACACTTAGTTTCTCCAGAGGTTGTAAATTTCGTAATTTTATAAACTATTATGATGTGTCATTTTTCCCTCTTCTACTGATTCTCTTAACAAAGAAAACTGCAGGCCATTGATTTTCTCGATAAGCTTCTTCGTTATGATCACCAAGACAGGCTTACAGCGCGAGAGGCAATGGTAATTTCACATTTAACATTCCCTGATGTCAAGTGTAGTTATTTTGCATTTTTTTTATTCTGTTTTTTTATGGTGTGGTCAGCAATGGAAAATAACCCTTGTAAATTCCTGCAGCCAGCATCCAGCACCCATGGTTTCCTTGTGTTGCTTTGATTTAATGAAATATTTATTAATTCACTCTTAATTGGAAATGTAGTCTCCTACTGTGTCATTTTTAATTTACAATATTTGGGAAAGAAGTTATGAGTTGTTCTGAAGTTAATAAATATGAGGACTGTGGTTGGCAGCTATCTTCAACCATCCCTAGGTCAATTGTTGGAATTCAGCAGGGGGCAGTTTTTTTTTTTTGGTTGAAGAAAACGGGGGGCATTAATGTTGAATGAACATCATGTGTCACTAAGTTGGCTCTCCTTATTTAAGTTGACAAGCTAGGAATCACTTCCTCATCTGACTTGTGTTAGAGGGGACATGACATGACATGACATGTTGAACACGTCCCATTCATGTCCAAAATTCAAAAAACTTATTGGACACACAATGGGCACAGTGTGGACACATGGTATTTGAAGAATCGATGCTATTGGTCCTGTGACCAAAGATATTCAGCATTTGCATGATTTCCTCTTTACATCACATGTTTGATATAATAGGAGCTGGGATGGGATGATTCTGATGAGTAATCTTCTAAGCATGGGTAGTTTAATGGATATCTATTTTGAAAGGTTATGAAGAATTTGATTGTTTGTTAAGTGGAAAAAAGATATACACAATGGAGCAGGACAGTTCCTTTAATGGGTGGAAGTTGCTTTACCTTTTTTTTTTTTGTGGGGGGGGGGGGGGGTGTGGTGGTGAAGTGGGCAATAAACATGAGACTTTAATGTTGAGATGAGGAAGGGTATCGCAAACAGATTTTCTTGAGTAGGGGGACAAATTTTATGGTGTCATTCATGAAAGACTATTAGTAATGAAATAAGAGATGGAGTTGGTTTTCAGTGTTCATGTTGTTTGCCCGATAGCTCTGTGATGGAGATTGGGCACAACCCATGACTCAGTCTACATCACCAGCTAAGCCCCAACTCCAAGCTTAGCATGCCCCGAAGGAAGAAGGCAACAACAACAGCAGAGAGGCTGTTATAGGGCATGAACTGTCTGGTCCCCTCACACCGCGGTTGTGACACCCTTCGAGGACAAACTGTTGATCATGTACATCAATGTAAGAACATACGAGATCCTTGTAGATGGCTCTATGGTTAAGTTTTAGATTTTTTATTTACTGAATTGGATGAATAAGTCTCTCTCTCCCCCTTTTTTTTAAGAGAAGGTAGGCATTCAGTCTTATTTTTATTGCTAAAAGAAGGGGAATGCCCAAAACAAAACAAACAAAATGCCACACACACCAATAGCTGAAATGAAAAAGGATGCCAAGCTGAAGTTGATGGCCCGGTCGAAGAGGTGTCTACCGTGCACACCCAGCTCTTCTCCAAGCATCTCTAGTTCCCTACTCCTCTGTACGGATCCTCCCCCTAGAATGGACCACCCTATGAGCACCCGCACAGTGCACATCCCAATCCTCGAATAAATATCTCTCGACTTAAGTTTCAACTGAAGCCCCAAAGATAATAGTGTAGTTAGTTTCGAATATGTTGTTAGGGAATTGATGAAATATTTTAAGACAGGCCGTTAAATTCCTTTAACCGACCCCTAACAGTTTGGTTCTCATGTTGTCCGAACTATATTTTCTTTTCCCAACTGACCGAAGTCGATTGCGAACCGAGTTTTGGTTAAGTTGGCAAACACCTCCCCTATTTGTGAAAGAGGTCAAGCCTAGGGATCACCATTCTTCAAAAAAACTGACTGAAGTCGATTTGAAGTCTATAAACATGACTTATTATCGAAGGGAAAGATCATGTTTGCATAACGAAATTCTTCATTGTCTTTTCCTACTCTTCCTTCCAAGTATATGAGAAAGTGCTTTGAAAGGAAAAAGAAGGGCAGGGATGAAAAAGATATTTTCTTCTGGTGAGAAGTGCTTAGTTTTGTTGTTAGATCGAAGATGCTTGTAGTTTGTAATTTACTTCTCAATTTGGTATCAGGTGGATGGTATGTGGAGGAGTGAATTCTGTTGTAACCGTCACTGGAGTCTAATTGCGTGGAGATGATTGCTAAAACTATCATTAATGCATAAATCTATTCTTGCTTGCAAGACGGTGTTGAAGAGATAATATTTATGCGCCGAATAATTTCACTCAAATAGATCAATTTACTGTGTTTTCGGTCAATATTCACTAAAATATGTCCTACATTCTGCAAGATCATCCTTTTTATTTACTCGTCCTTGCATGTGATTATCAAATTGATTACATATACCTTCCCCTAGAAGATCAGTAATGTATATGTAAGTGAGACAAAATCTTCTCTCTTTTCGTGTAGGTGCACCCGTATTTCTTTCAAGTGAGGGCTGCAGAGAATAGCCGGATGCGAACCCAGTAATGGAACCCACTCCAGTTGGGGACATGTTTTTTATATTTTAAATGATATGGATGGTTTCAACTGTCAACCAATGTAATGCAAGGTTTTCTGTTTTCCATACCAAGTTAAAAGTGGAGGTGATTATTGGCATGGCTAAGATAATGTATGGCCATTTCAGGAACATATAAAGTTCGAGTTTTTATTTGGTCTATTAAATCATGATGTAAAACATGAACATGAGACAGACCTTGTGCATTTCATTATTATCATTTGGGACCTGTATGATGCTCTTTGTTATACACCTACTTAAAAGAAGATTTTTGTTTATTGTGTCAGAGGAACTATTTATCTGCAGGTGAAACATCCTGTGACAGCTTTTAAGAGCATCTCTAATTGGTAAGTTAACTAACCAATTAATGTAAACTTTTACATAACATGTAAAAATGTTGCTCCAATGAAGTTGGTAAAGAGTCAAATGTAGGCTTCATCTGTTAGGTGTTATATTCAAGTCAATTGTGGTTGGTGTAACCAACATTCGAAGAATAAAAAATAAAAAAAAAACGTTGGAGTTCCAAATTTTGCATACTAGCCGTTGAGTGGGTGGAGAGGTGAGACCCACCATTATTTTAATTAGTTTATTTAGTTAGTCTATTAAAACAACAAATTAAATAGAGATGCAGTAAATGAGAGTGTAGTTGAGGTATAAAATGTTGACATGACATTTTAACATCTTGGTTAGATAACTCATCCATAAATGTTGTCGTTAACTGCTATTGCCTATTACTTTGAATGATCACATGTCCATAAGGAGTAGGAACACAATGGTCTGCCTATGTGGTTGATCAACGGGTTTTTTTTTTTTCAACAAGGGCCAGGGCAGGGGTGACAAAGTCAATGAGTTAAACCATCCCACTTTACAAACCAAGCTTGGGTTTAGCTGGCTCGAACCAGAGCTTCTCTGCCGGGTGCTATTCACCAACCAAAGCCACCAAAACCCGCATGTTGAGCTTATATCTTGCCTTTTGATTTCTAGATATCAAGGAAGAAGATATCAAGGAAGAACTGCAAAGTTGTCTCATGATCATGACCATAATCAGTTAAGCTACACAGTTAGTTCATTGGGGGTGGAGAGAGAACGCGTCCCTCAAAAGGATTGGAGGATGGTACAGTTGAGAAACAATCCTAGGATTTTAGAAACAATCCTAGGATCTGGTTGTTCTGGTGCTTATTCTAAGATGGGGAAAACAGATACGACCAGATAACTCTTATGCACAATGAACACAATCACATCCCCCAATAACATAACATAAGCTAATGACACCTTTATAATTTACACTGAAAATATTGTTGACAAATTAACGCGCAGAATTGGACAACCACATCAAGCCACTTGAGAAAACAGAAACACTCATTCAAGAGTCAAACCATGATACATTTCACAATTGATTGCACAAGAAACCAGTCTGGGTTGGATCTATTGACCATATATATTTTATATCTATATATATCTATAATGGAGACCTTACTCCCCATGTTTAGACAATCCATCATTATTTCTGGAGATGAGGGAAGCACTGGTACACATCCACCTTGGAGTGCTTCGCTTCTGCGTGCTCCCTGCACTTCACTTCTGATGTTGTACAGATGAATGTCTGCATGCATACCTTGCACTGCCATAGTAATAGGAGGAGGAGAAAATGTTAATTTAGAAAAACCAAGAGTTATCAATGAAGATAATTCTTTTCTACAAGTATGAGGTCAACATTTGTTACATTCCTACTCATTTAGGCATGAGAAGGGATGGGCTGCGAAACTTTTCAAATGTGCTCTGTCAACCTTTTTAATTATTTTGTGCTTTAATTTCTTTGTAATCTTAGTAGTTTATCAGTTATAATATATTAATATGTCATGGTGACACCGTCTTCCCACCCCCAAAAAAGACATTACAAAATATAACTGACATGATTACAGCCATCTAAGGAAGGTATAATGGATGAATGCAAAGTTGTGTACACACGAAGAAAGCTTTGATCTAGACAGTGCTGGTCTCACATGGAACACTATATTGCATAAATACCATGATCGCAGAAAACAAACACCTAATAAATCAGTGTGTGCTCAGAGACAGACTGATTTATGTGCTGTGCATAACCAAAAGTGTTGATGTATACTAAGATAAATAATGTGCACTAGCGCTGCTATCTGCAACATGCCATTAGACAATATACGCACCATGGATAAAATGATATGAAAAAGGAGAAGCCTAAATTGACACCCCTGTGGACAGCGATCATCTGATCAGATATGAATAGCCTTTCTACAGTTTAGCAAAAGTTCCAAGTCAAATATGATTGAAAAGAAAAAAAGGCTCCCTAATACCATTTTGGCCTCTTCTAGAAACACACAAGCTGGGTACTAAAAGACCTTATTTTGTAACCAATTTTATAAAGATCTACATAGAGCATAATGGATCTAATCAAAGAGCATCGCTTCTGCATAATATATCCAATACTCTTCATCATAAAAAAAAACACAATGAGAAGGAAATGATTTTCTTTGACATATAGATTTGTTTCCGTAAGCATTTATATGCTCCTCTTAACAGACCATATGGACTTCATCATGTCTCAATATTTGATAACATTCAAGTTTCAAAAAAAATATTTGATAACATTCAATTTCATCAATCATCGAGAGACACATAAAGTTGAATGTACAGATCTTAGTCCAATGATAGATCATGCTGTAAAAAGGCATTCACCAACATTTCATCAAATCACATTTTTTCCAAAATAACAGAATCACTAAGTTTCTAAGTTCCAAATATTCAATTCAAAAGAATGTGTAACTCTCTTCAACCAACAACTTAATTAAACACGATCTATCCAACGTATCTGAATTTCAAAGCAGAAAATGAAACTTTTAACAATCCAGCCAAATAGAGGACGATAAACATCTGATCTACCATACGAGACCATTATAATATAGAAATCTTTCTAATTTCGTTCACTTTCCAAAATTATCCAATCAAGTGAACACCAGGAGTGAAATCAATGAAGAAAATTCCATAAATCAATTCTCAATGATAAAAATATCAAAATTTATAAATTCAAAAAAAAAGCAAACCTGGATAGTCATGGCCTTCTTGTTGGACTCCAGTTGGCTCCCTACACCGAATCAAAACCCAATTCATAAAAAAAACATGAATCAAAACACCAATAGAGATCAAGATCCAACAAGGGACAACGTAACCCTAACCCTAACCCTACCCTTCGCCGCCTTCTGCTTCTCCAGGTTCCTCTCCCTCGCCATCCTCGCCTTCTGACCATTCCCTCCTCCCATCTCTCTCTCTTTCTCTCTCTCTCTGATCGATCGATCGATCAACTAGGGAAACCTAGATTTCAGTTGTTGATTCTTAAAAAGCACCCGAAAAGAAGAACGTGAGTGAGAAAAAATTAAAAAAAAGAGAGAGACGAAAATGCGTCGAAGTTTCACACAGGTATTTATTTTGGTGGACCAGAATCCATTAATTACTGAAAATCTAATATATGATTTATTGTATAGAATTTAAATATAATTAATCATAACAATAATTATGGAAGCGGAGAGTTATATTCCCATCCCATGCAATGAGAAAATCACCATGTGATAAATAACTTTTATGCACATGTAATCAAAAGGAAAACCACTCCCACCAACCACATCCTATTTTGAACCAAATCCACCCCCTATACTGTTCAACAAACAGTGTCGACCGGTGCTATATATGTCATATATGTCGACACTTTTAGTATTGAATGGAAGGGTTACACACACATTTTTCTGTTATAATATCGACACATGTATTGTTGATATGCATTAAATATGTCACCAAACGAAGTGTTGATACTAGCAGATTATTGAAAAATAAAAAGATAAATATCAGTCGACACATGAGATGTCAATAAAAGTGTCAATGGCCGACAGTGACAGTGTCGATACGAACAGATAATTTTTTCGATTAAAAGCTGTAGATCGAATACATTTCTTGAGTCATACTGCATTGTAAAAATTAAATACTCAATTATATACAAGAAATTAAGAATTATATATCTAGTAGGATCATATACAAAAAAAAAAGAGTTATGTTTTTCAAACTAACATCAATCACATATTTAAATAAAATAAGTCATTGTTAGTTTACATTGTCAGCCTGTTTTGAATAATAATAATAATAAACTATATCAAACTCATAATTAAAAAATAAATCAAGATAAAATATAACACAAATAAGATCAACAACAAAAAGAAAATAGAGAAATAATTTTATTAAATGAGTTGAGGTGGTTTTACACAATTGTATTTATTAGGGGGTGGTTTTATAGGTTCCAAAAAATTGATCGGATGGCTTTCTCACAAGTGTGGTTTTTCATTAAACGGGGGTTTAAATAACCGTCCCCTGTGCAAGCACCAAGGCTAGATCATGTGCCCCCCGTTTGGGGTGAAGAATAAACCAAGAATTGAGGAGAATACAGTAGAATAAGCCATAAACAGCTGTTTGTTTGACAAGAATAAACTTTGATAGTTATGTCTGGATAAGCTAGGATAAAGCCTGATAACTATTCTAAGAAAATGATGGAATTGCTTATCAGGACTTATCTATGCCAATGGATAAAAATACTCTTCTCTGTCATTTTAAAATATTTATCTCACCTAACACTCTCTGCATACATTCCAAAAACTGTCACATCTATCATATCACACTCATATCTCTTATACTTATTCCCAAACACAAATAATTTATGCAGGGGTATAATTGTCATTTAAAAATCATAAACTCTTATCCATCTCTTATCTACCACTTATCCTTACTTTATTCAAGGTGAACCAAACAACAAAAAAATCAATTTTACGTTTCCCAATGAGAATAACAGAAAAGACAACCAAACAAAAATTTACCTATTCAACATGGATTGTTATCTATCCCAGTATAGCTATCAAGGACGAATAACCTTATGTCACACCCCAAACGGGCCCGTAATAAAGTGAACCATAAAATTCTTTTATTATTTTATTAGAATAATAAAATATAAAGTATATACTGAATTATTACTTGATTATTTTTTTTAATGATACAAAAATAAATTAAATTAAAGACAGCTATTAAAAACAGATGCGCATCGTCTATTCGATGTGCCTTCATTGGGGGGTCCATCAAAATTTAAGACTGTTGGATCTTGTGCTGGTTTATGACCATTAGTGGGTCTAGAAACTTCTCTTGTTTTGACTCAGCGACAGCCAAGAAAGAGATCTACATGCTCCCTGTGTTGAGTAAACTCTGTGTTAGTGTCACGTAGAAATTAAGAATGTAAAATAATATATTTTTATTAGACAACACATAGTTTATCAGATAATTTTTTTGAGTAAAAGTTAGAATAAACTTTATCTTAATTTTTTATCCATATTTTATAAAATTAGGATAACATTTATGACTATCATTAAAAAAAATGTTTCACTAAACAAATATTAATGCCCCATTAATAAGAATGGTAGATCTGATATTTTTTAAAAAAATTTAAAGTTATCCCATATTTGATCCAAATACAAGATTGAGAATAAGAACACAAAAAATGAGGATAATAAAAAACATTACCAAATGCAAATCTGGATAAAAATAGTGGTTTTTTCATCCTCATAAATTAGGCTAACTTATCCTAGCAAGTTATCCATTTACCAAACTAAACCTTTACCACCCATATGGTGTGAGAAATAAGCCCAGAATAAGAAAGAATACAGGAGAATAGTAAAAAAAATTGTTTGTTTTGACATAATATACCCCGATAATTATGTCTGGATAAGCTAGGATAAAATCTGATAATTATTCTAAAGAAATGTTAAAATTATTTATCAGACTTTATTAATGCCAATGGATACTTTCGGAAAGGCATCCTGTGCGGCTGCATATGCCGCCACACAGGCGGTTTGACCAATCAGCCGCACCACCTAGGGCCAAAAGCAGGGATATGCGGGTTGGGGCCGCTTAAGTGGGGATATGCGGTTGGGGCCACTTAAGCGGGCGCACAAAGATTGAAAAAAAAAACTCAGCTATTTAAGGGAGAAAGAAGGGGTTCATCTTCATCTTTGTCATTTCATTCAATAAGCCCTAAAAGGGATTCACCTTCATCAGATCTTGTTTTATTCAGTCAGCCCTAATAAATTGTTCATCTTCATCAGATATTTGTCGTTTCATCCTGTCAGCCCTAAAAAAGGGGCTCATCTTCTATAGATCTTCTTCTTCGTTTCACTTAGTCAGCCCTAAAATGGGTTCATCTTCTTCGTCTCATTTGCTTCAATTAGTCCTCACGACAGCTTCCTGTGTCTTCTTTGTTTTTCAACGACTTCATCTTCATCAGATCTTCTCCTCCGTGTCTCTCTGCTCTCTTTCTTCTCTCTAGTCTCTACCCTCTTTAATTGCTCTTTTGTCCCTATCTGGTCTCTCTTTGCTGAGTTGGAAGTAATGTATAGATGAAAAATTATTAGTTTAATATGTATGGGTTTCGTGGGTTATGACGTCACCCATATCATTTTGTTGCAAACATAAGTGTGACCATGCTTTTTCATTAATTTTTTCTCTCCATGTCATTACCAAAGCAATTCAGCAAATGGTAAGCCTTTCTTTTTATCCATCATTAATACTTTGATATGATTGCATTAATCTTAATATTTTTATTAATAAAAATATATAAAACCGTATATACTCTACATATACTATCGCATACTGCATATACTATGTGTGATGTCCTAATCGCACGCAAACCGCATACCACATATCAGAATACTGTCAATGGATAAAAATTCTCTTCTCTGTCATTTTAAATTTTTTATCTAACCTAACAATCTCACACAAATTTCAAAAACTATCACATATATCAAATCAATCATACATTTCTCACACTATTTCCAGGGGTATAGTTGTCATTTAAAAAGTCATAAACTCTTATTCGTCTATTATCAAACATTTATCATCACTTTATCCAAGATGAACCAAACAACAAAAAAATCATTTTTACGTTTTCCAATGAGAATAATAGAAAATGCAACCAAACAAAAAATTGTTTATTCAGTCTGAATTGTTATCTATCCTAATATAGCTATTATAAGTGACTAATCCAATGTCACACCCCATGCGGGGTTAGTGTTTAGTGTGTACATTCAATTCACCAGCTCGTCATTGTTCTAGAAAGAACTCTCAATTTATCTTAGGGAAAAATCCATATAACTCTTTATAATCTGTCATATATCCATATAACCCCCTGACTTCTAAAAAAGTCCATATAACCCCCTGCAAACACTGTGAAAATCCAAATATCCCCTTCTGTCAGTTAAGTTAACCATAAGCTAACCAATCTTTAACCCCATATTAGAAGTTACTGTTTTACCCCCGTGTGATTCATTTAACTTTCCCCTTCTCTCCCCATTTTCATATAGGGATTTCTACAATTTTTTGGGAGTCCCTGTTATTACCGTCTGATCCCATGTTCGAAGAAGAAACTTTTTGTGTCATCTTAGATCTCGTCGACCTTCACCCCATGCAAGTGGTGGAAACTACTCCAACCCTAATGGGATCGAGGCCTCACTTTATCTCACGGAGAACTCCGGCGGGAAGCTCATCGTCTGTGCGTACTACGGCGACTCCTGGAACACCTACGAGAGGTTCATCGCGTTGGAGGAGGCGGCGAGGGAGTTTGACGGGTCGAAGTACTCGTCGCCATATAAATACGACATCTTGTATTGTGGGTCGTCTTAGTACGACGATTTGACTGCGAACAGGGTCCGAGAATGGATGGCCTACCACGTGTTCGTGTTCTGGCCCAAGTCACACTTCGTGTTCCATGACGCAGGTGACGTGAGCCCTACTGTGCGCGCTGTTGGAACCTTGGGTGCGCGCGGGGCGCGCGACGGTGCAGGACATATGGGACCAAGAGATGTGCGATGGATATTGCTACAATCAATTCTTGTCATGCAAGATTAATTGCCTGCATTGGCACAGACACGCAAAGAATTGGACGTTTTTCTTCAATGTCGATGAGTACATGTGATGGATGGGAGTCTTGAGTAAGTGCTTGATGGGTTCAAAGACTACACACAATTCATGATCAAGCAGAAGACGATGTCGAGCAGCATGCGCGTGGCACTGCGTGCCAAATCGGGCTCGCAACCACTCAATGTTTGTTCTTCTTTTGACCATTCTAGGAGTGGAGCCGTGGTCCTGTGGAGGAACTGATTTGCATGGGTTTACACACATAGGGGTATAATAGACATCCATAAGGGGTTTTTTGAATTTTTGATGGAATGTAGGGGGTAATTAATATATAGCATTTCAAACCAAGGTTAAGATAACAGAATATTTAAAGAATATTCCAATTTTGTTGACAGAATTTTAACTTGAGAGGGTATTTGGATTTTCATCATGTTTGCAATGGGTTATATGGACTTTCTCAAAAGTCAGGGGGTTATATGGATATATGGAAGATTACAGGGGGCTATATGGATTTTCCTTTTATTTTATCGTCCCGCATGGCCTTGGTGAAGCAGTAGTGGACACCCCTTTTTTCTTGAAAAGGGCAGGCTTTAAATCTTGTTGTGTGTAGGAGTGTGGAAAAACAGTCCTTGTGGGCTGGGGCTCTATGGGCTTTAGTCCCATGATACTTCAGTGGGTGGATCCATAATGGTCCAGGTAGTTCCTGTACTGATTACTAAGAACATGCTTATTCTAGTATGTCAGAGACTTTTTTTTTGCTCTTAAAAGAGTATTCTGGACATCTAAACATCTTGTTTAACATATTTCACCTTATTTTAGAATCTATCCGTAGTTATATTGCATTCAAATGGGGGCTTAATGTCCTCACTCCTCACTATCAAAGGGGTTGTCGTCCTTCACGGAGAGTTTTTTTTTGAAAAAACTGTAAGAAATTCTAATTCACAACAAAAGTAAAAGGGAAAAATCGATGTAGCTCCCTGCAAACTTATAAAAATTAGAAAACATCCTTGTAAAGTTGATAAATCTCTTTAGGTCCATATCTTATTAGACAATATTTATGTTAGCCCTTATAATTAATCAGATGTGTGATTAACCCTAACCATACATGGTAAATTACTGTTATACCATTTTAAAATTCATTTTTTTGTTGAAAAAAATTGATATCTCCCTGAAAACTCATAAAAATCGAAAAAAGTCCTTGTAATATAAAAAAATCATCTTAACTCCTTAGAAATCTTCTTAAAATCACAAAAAATTGTTTCGATTATCTGAAAGCATATACCGATTTATTTAAATTTTATTAAACAAATTATAGTTTTATAATCAGGGGTTATGCTTTTTGTTGCTAATAATTTTGAGTTAAAAATCTGTTATAAAATTTTGATTTGATTTTTAATTTGTTTTCTCTTATTTTATAATGGAGTTGATGAAATTGTCATTTTTTTTGTTCAATCTCTGTGATGAGATTGAAGATGTGAAAATATTGAAAAATGACTCCATTTTATAGATCAAATCAGGTTTAAGGGCTAATTTTTTTAACAGCCGATGACGATATTTCAGGAGATGGAACTGTTGAAAAATAATAGAGGTATTTTTGTCTTACAAAATGACTAAATTTGATTTTATAAAATTTGTAAGGCTGAATCCGATTTTAGTAAGTTTCTGATGACTTATTTCGATATATAGTTTTTACCGGATGACTAAATTCATTAACCATATACATTTTTTAGGAACTTATGACGATTTTCTAAGTTTAAAGAGATTTTTTATGATTTTAAGAAGATTTGAGAGAGTTAAAAGATTTTTCGCCAATTAAAAATAGACAAAGTCAGAGAATAGGTTGCGACACTGAAAGCTAAGGTGGCCGACTCAGCCACACCTCTTGCAGGTGTCACGGACTCGTCTGAGTTAGATCCCGTGATCCGACCACAGGCCCGGCCCGTGGTAGCCCAGGTACATTGATGGAACCTCACTTTGAGACCTGGACCCTTTCGGACTCGCTCGTAGGCCCGACCACAGGCCCAGCCCGTGGGTGCCCAGGTACACAGTTGCAAATTTGCAAACATAAAGATACATTGATTAAATTCAAAATAATCTATACTGTAAATAAAAATAAAATAAAATTAATTCAATATATATTCACTTCCATATGATCAGCACTGTCACACACATTTGGTGCTCCTCACCGGCCCTCCCAGACCACGGTCACACCATTTCAGCACCCCCACATCAGACCAACCCTCGACATTACTAATAAATTAAACCCAAACCCAACTCGAAATTCCATCACATCTCTCCACTAGTAATAATCAATAACATGGGAGGAGGGCACGGTGTGATGTCTTCTTGGCTTCTTTTCCTCTTCTTTTCTGAGGCTTGTGTTGTTTGCATGGCACGTGCGGGTGGACTCTCAACCTTTGAAGGCCATGCACGTACACATGACAAGATCTTAAAAGACGCTTACGGTGATGGCCCCGGCTATGGCTCTGGAGGAGGTGGCGGCGGTGGGGGGAGTAATGGTTTTGGTGGCGGCGGTGGTGGGGGGAGTAGTGGTTTTGGTACGGGTCCTGGCTTTGGTGGCGGTGGCGGCGCTGGTGGGGGTAGTGGTTTTGGTGGCGGCGGCGGAGGCGGCGCTGGTGGAGGTAGTGGTTTTGGTGGGGGTCCTGGCTTTGGTGGCGGCGGCGGTGGACAAGGGCCTTGGACAGGTGGCAGTGGTACTGGAGGTGGTTGGGGCTTTGGCTCGGGTGTTGGTGGTGCAGGTTCGGGTGACGGTGGTGGTTCGGAGTTTGGTCCGGGTGGTGGTGGAGGTGGCTCGGGCTATGGAGGCGGTGGTGGTGGAGGGTCAGGTTATGGACATGGGGGAAGGGGGCCGTATCCGTATGTTGAGGGAGGCAAGATTTGAGTTTGATTGTTACTGTTATGTGTTTTGTTTTTTTAATGAATAATACTGTTTCATCATATGTAATGCTTGTTTTGTTTTAGAATAAAAATCCAAAAATGGATCACCTTTACCTTTGTCTTGTGAGATTCTTAAATTCTATGTTTCAAATTCAGTTTTTAATAAACATATATTTTTTAAAATTGATAGGTCAAAGTTATATTAATCAAAATTTCATTGGACTGCAATATCATCCTTGGGACTCTCCAATTTGTATGGAATTGGAGGCCATTTATCAAGGCATTCAATATGCTATGCAGTGGGGTTTTACAAGACTTTGTATTTGTTCAGATGCAAGCAACATTATAAATCTAATGAATAGTGGAGCAACTGGTCCCACTCATCTACAGGATCGGGTGGAACAAATCCGTAATATGACATCACATGATCAACCAGTTCGGTTCGTGAAAGTCTCGCGCGAGGCTGTACGAGGTCCTGAAGAGCTCGCTCATTTTGTTAGATCGAGCAGATCAAATGGTGTCACGAGGTATCTTTTGGATCTTTCCATTAGACGTATTTTGAGATCTTACGTATGTACGTTGGATAGAATTATACCTTTTGTACAGGAGGCTCCAACCTCCAACATCTTATTGTGCTAAATTTAAATAATACAAATGCCTATCTCAGGCTTTCACCAAAAAAAAAAAAAAAATTCATTGGACTGAAACATTGTGTTGATGTTTTTAAATTGATTTTTTAACCTAATAAAGTATTATGAAAATATATTTGAATGCGTGTCTTAAGATATTTGTTCAAAAATGATATTAATATTACGTGTAGCCTCACGTGCATTCTTTTCTGGGGTTCACCAACTCACCCACTCATGTCTCCTTGATTTTTTTATTAATTAAAGATAATGAATACGGGTGTAGTGAATAAATACACATGATCGATTTAACCAAACACCCAAACCCCCACAAATCGATTTAGCTGGAAAGTTAACTAAGGGTGCGTTTGGACACGGGTTTAATAACCCAACTTTTTCTCTAAAGCTGATTTTTTTATAGCTTTTCAATTTCACTTTTTTACATGGCTTTTCAAATAATCTTCAAAATCGTGTTTGGTAAATAATGACAAATAAGATTTTGAAATGCTAGAATTAATAAAATGTTTGGTAACTAATCAACAACACAGCTTATGAAAGTACAAAATTACAGTTTTGTCCCCATTCATTCTCCAAATCCTACAACCTAGTAAACTCATGAATAAACCCATTTGATGTACATTAAAGAGCTCTTGCATATTAAAGACATGACAAACTCATCTATAAACAATGCTGCCAAAAACAACTTTCAAGTGTTGTTACACATTCAAGTGATTAAATTAAAAAAACAGGGCTGTTACACATTCAACATCATAAAATGTACTTGAAGAAAAAACAATCCAACCATCAAACCACGATTACAAAATTCATGATCGTTATAGAGATTGGTCTCCAAACACCATCCAACATCAAGCCACCTCTGTTATACTTGTCATTCTCATCAAACATTTACCTACATAAAATTATGAGCTATGATGAAATGTACTTGCAAAAAAAAAAATCGTGTACTAAAAAATTAGGAGAAAAAATATTATACCAGCCCATGCGCAACAGCTATTGCGTTACAAATCTTGTCACGGGTCTGTGACATTTCACCCTCATCTGAGGCCCTTGGACTCACCTCTTGAAGCACCTGCTCTCGTTGTACATCTATGTTTTCTTCATTAAATTCAGCATTTACTTCATCCTGCATTCTTTGTTCGATAATGAAATTATGATGAATAACCATCGTTGCTACCACAATTTTAACTTGTGTTTTATAAGGATAATTTGACATTTTGTCCAAGATGGGCCATCTCTTTTTAAGCACCCCAAATGATCTCTCAATGACATTTCTCAAGGACGAATGAAGACTGTTAAACATCTCCTCTTTACCTCGGGGCCCACAACGTTGAAAGTCAGGTATATGATACCTAGTATTCCGATATGGACCAAGAAAACCTTTTCGATTGGGATAACCAGCATCTACCATATAATATTTTTCTGCAAGTAAACAAATTACATGAATATTTAGGTGCTCCATGCATTATTACTAAACAAATGTAAATAATGGTTCTTTCATCATACTAACCATTGGGAGGGTGTGGAAAATTGTGAGCTGGATTATATACGGCATGACCTAGCACCTTTGCATCATGTGCAGTTCCCTCCCATCCAGCGGAGACGAATGTGAAACGCATGTTAAAATCACATACTGCAAGTACATTTTGGGTAGGGGTCTTGGCTCTTCCACTCCTAAATGCTAAATGCTCATGGGCATGAACAGGAGCATTTAGCATGAACATGAGTTCCATCGAGTGCACCAACACAATTCTTAAAAAATGGACAATATTTCCCACCTCCATAATCCATTATGTGCTTGGGGACATTATGTAAAGGTTCAATGGGCTTAATGATATCTGCTGCCAATTGACAAATAGCGTCCAATATCAGGTTAAAATAGCGACTAATGGTTTATCCCGAGTGTTTTAAGGTGTCTTGCATTGCCCTATTCCGATCACTGTGTCCAATTGTCTGCAAAAAAATTCTCATTTGCTCCTCAAGAGACACATTACAGGAACTATGTGCAAGCCCCTTCTCCCTAAGTAAGATGCAAAGTCTAACGAATACTGGAGGCATTACACTACACATGTCAAAACACACACGCCAATGACCATTTAGCATGTCATGCACTTTCTTATTACCGGTGTATGTCTGGTCATGCACAAGCTGCTTATTCATAAATGTTGCTTGATAAGATGAGACTTGTGCTAGAAGTAATTGCAGTAGGACATCAATCTCTATTTCAACATCTTGTTCATTCATGTTCCTAAATAAAACAAAACTATTCAACACTTCAAATAATTATTATTTTACTGATGGAATAAAAAATTTCACAAAATACTTACATCATGCTTGGGGTTGTCATGATTGAAGAATAATAATGTAGTAGCCTGCAACCATTAATAATTAAACAAGCAAAATAATGAACATCCCAAACATTACATTAAATGAAGAAAACTTTATAAAAGTATAATAGACATCATAATTCCATACCATAAAAACAAATATAAGCATGCTCACATAGTTGTATCATAAGCATAAATTTCTGCCATTGTAGTCATTCAACACACATCAACACATATACTAGCTACTAACATTGTTTGCTGTTTACAAAAAATCATTTGACATTGTTTGTTGTTTACAAAAAAAATTTGACATTGTTTGCTATTTACAAAAAAAATGATCAGTAGTACAGAAATCTACCATATAGAATGTGGAGTGGTGGATCTAGTGAGGATGAATCAAGTCATACTCGGCAGCCAACCATGTCGCTCTACAAGCATTATCAACCATCTTGAAAAAGACCTCACGATTAGCAGGATCTTTCAAAAGGATAATGGCATAAGACCATAAAGGGGACTTCAGAGGAATTTCATCACATGTAGCCAACAAATCCATTGCCTCCGCAATGGAGGGGATTGTTGAGGCCAAACCAGAAGGGCACATTAACTTCGTCCTCATTTCGATGACATCACATATACGATTAATGGATTGCTCTAATTCCTGTCCAGTCCTGACTCTAGCCCTCTTAGCATTGACACAAGTGCGTGATCCAGGACTAGGACGACGAGGACTAGTAGTCTCTACACCAATGCTAGACTGAGAAGGAGCAGCACTTGGGTTGACCCTTGGAGTTGATTTATCTTCATAAAAAGTGTCAGACCCCATTAAAAAATCTGCCACAATCTCGTTTTCCTCATGTGTGAAGTTTATGCCATCCAATCCACATGAATTGGAGGAGGGAATGAATACCCTATCACCCCTAGCTGCTGCACCTCCAAACAGGATATCCAGCTCATCCTCAAGTAATAGGGGTTTATCAGCAAACTTTTCTGCCCCAGGATTTCTCTATATGTTAAATAAAAAATTTATGTTAGTATCCATAACATTTAATGTGCTTTATATAACCTATAAGACATACTCTAAACAATAAAATAATATTACCTGAGCAAAGGAAGCCCACCATTCTCGTGGCATTGCATAAGTTTTTTTCACTTCATCCCAACCAAGCCCTGTTTCTTTTTGCAATGCCTTCCATGTTTGCCAATCCTTCCTAGTGACATCCCAATGATTTTTGAATTGATCTCTCTCATACCGCACATGAGTTCGTTCAAAAAATTTTCTTGCTAGGTTCATGTACCCCATCCTATTTAAGGTTTGTCCAGACTTGTTCCCTTGTTGCATTTCTTCTAGACATATCATCACAAACACCTCATGATTATGATTGTCCCAGGAAGCCTTTTGTTTATTAGGATCAATGGGCTTCTTTCCCTTCCCTCTCACTGTGAACCTCTTAACATTAGAATTTAGGCTATTCCCATTAAGACTTTGTTGACTATCCATCTCTGCATACACATACATAAATGTAATTATTTTATTCAACACTAATGTATAGCTCCCCCCCAAAAAAATTCAGCAAGCTTAGAAGAATCTGATCATTCTCAATCACCATAAACTCCACATAAATACTCATGTAAAACCTAATATTTCAATGCAATAGATACAACACCACTGTCATGTTGCTGCAATCAGACCAATGTCTTCTCTTCCTACATGACATTGATCGTTTTTGTTACATGATGGGCTAATACTAAATGATGTGTGAATTTGTCATACAGGATATTTGGAGGTCTCAATTATGTATATTCATTTTTCTTTGCAATTAGTCTCAATAAAAATATCTTGGTATGGCTAGGAACTTGTTCTTCTTCATAGCATCCAATTTTATGCAAGATAACACATAATTAAATCATAGATGTGCTCATAAAAATGTCTCAAAGATGGTGAAGAGAAAGCATTGTTTAGGGATGGTTAAAGCAATGATTGTGTGGGCAATTAAAAGAATGAGGAATGAATTTGATCCTCTGTTTTTTTTTTGTAAGTTTCAAAGCATATTCATTCATAGATATCCCTCAAGAATTATTCATGCATGCAGAATGTATAATGAACTATGAGATTCTCATTCTTCTTTTTTTTAAAAGTCTTCCTTTAAAGTAATCATGTATTGTTTAGAAATTCTCAACCTGTATCAGTTTTGTTGATAGTTTTAATTGGATCATCTGATGTGATGATCTTGATCATCTTGTTAAAATGAATTCAAAGTGCTCATATATATATTGTAGATACTCCAATCAAAATCATGATAAAATAAATAAAAATAATAATACAATAAAACCCACATAAAAAAAATAAAAAAACATGAAACTTAAAGAATCCATGAAATATTAATCCAACAAAACCCACAAAAAAATAAACTATAAAACATGAAACCTAAAGAATCCATGAAAAACTAATCCAACAAAACCCACACAAAAATAAACCATAAAACATGAAATCCTAAAGAATCCATGAAAAACTCATCCAACAAAACCCACACAAAAATAAACCATAAAACATGAAATCTTAAAGAATCCATGAAAAACTCATCCAACAAAACCCACACAAAAATAAACCATAAAACATTAAATCCTAAAGAATCCATGAAAAACTCATCCAACAAAACCCACACAAAAATAAACCATAAAACATGAAACCCTAAAGAACCCATGAAGCAAATCCCTGAGGAAATAAAAACGCGAAGAGAGATGGGAGAAAAACGGAAGAGAGAGGGGTTATGAAATCCATTAAACATTAAACATTTACCTTCAATGATCAATCCACCACCAGCACCATCAGAGAGTGAGATCACATAGAAGAGACAGTGAGGGTTTCTAATGAGTGAAAAAAAAATGAAATGAAGAGAGAGATTGCTGGGTTTTATTTGGTTTATATATGATGGCAAATACTAATAACTGACGAGGGTATAATTGTCCATTCAATCCGCTTTTTTGGTAAAGTTTGTGGGAAGCGACCCTTCCGTCGCTTTTCAAAATCAACCTGTTATAATACATGTATAACTATAATCTATTTGTAGCTTTTAATTAAGTTTAGAGCTTATTTCACTGTTTGGTAACAGATTAAAAATAATTAGATTCCTGCAAACTCATAATCCTCCTAAACTCACATCCAAACGCCCCCTAAATCAATTTTAATCATTGTAAAATTAAAAAATCATCACACATCCTTATGTTGTTACAAAAATATCATTTATTCCTTACCATCACCCCCTATGTTAACTTTAACTAAACATTAAAAATTATCAGAATGTCATTACCCCTTATTTCTGAAAAATCAATATAAAAATCCCCTCGTCTCTATTTTATTCAACAATATTTAATCAAATATGTAATTGACTCAAACCATACATGATAAATAACTATAATACCCTTTTAAAATTTACTTGATAAATTATTATAATGTACTAACCATATTTGTGATTAATTTTAAAGATATTTACTGATTTTACAAAGACCTTTTTTTTATTTTCATAAGTTTTCAGGAGTCGCATCAATTTTGTTTTTAACCATCGATGAGTATAGGATAATAAGGGGATTTTTAGGAAAATGCAAGTCTTTTTGTCATCAAAAGGATTAAAATCAGATTTTTCATATTTTGTAGGAACTTATTTGAATATATTTATTAAAGTAATTTAACTCAGAAACTAAACTCGTTAACCACATATATTTTATAGGGACATGTGACGATTTTTCAATTTTACATAGACTAAAACCAATTTAACTAACTTTTCATGGAGTCATATCTATTTTTTTCCTTAAATTTTAAACGAAACATCAATCAATTATCAATCGCTATAGATGAACATGTCAAAACTGAAATATTATCATATCAATAACCATATATTCATACATTCATAATCATGCTATGAAATCAACCGAAACAATAGCAAATACATTTTACAAGTTTGAAAAACAAAATCCAATTAAATAGTTCAAGCACATTTTCAGATGACGCCACATGACGACCTGCCATGTTGGAACAATAGCAAATACTTTTTCTTTTAAAAAATAAAAAATAAAAATCAGCTAATGAAGCATAAACCTCATTAAAGACTATAAATAAGGGTGTGCCTATGCCACATAAAAAATGAGAAAAAGTAAAAAAAATTTCTCTTTTGATTATCCAAAAACCTGTCGTTTGTGTCAAAAGTAGAGGAATATTTTTTCTCTCACTTTTCCTTTACTCTTTTGTCTTATTAAGATTGGGGAAAAAAAATTTCCGACCATAGAGGACAAAAGCAAGGGAAAATGATAGAATATGTGAGATATTTTTTTGTGATTCTTGATTAATTTTTTTTTTCTATTCTTTCGTATTTGATTTATTGAATGGATCTATATTTTTTTTATTTGTTAAATAGATCTAGTTTTTTTTTTAGTTTATTATTTTTACCTAACCTATCTAGATTGAGATCTTAGATCTGTTTTTGTGAATTTTTTTATTTTATTTGTAGAATAGATCTAGGTTTTTTTTTTAACAATATTTATTTTCCATCATTTTCCATCACCAACACAAACAACAGTTTTTATTTTCCATTACTTCCCATTACAGACACAAACATCATACAAACTGATTAAAATGAAAATAATTTCTTTTTCATCAGTTTGACTCAAATTCCATCACTTTCCTTCAATTTCCTTTTGTGTTTATGCACAAAACACACCCTAAGATTATAAAAAAAAAAACTCCATGTACAATTCAAATATGCAAGCTCAGGGTGCATCCTCGTAGAAGCATTATCAGATGGGCACTAATGCATAAAATCCTCTTTACAGTCCTGTGTGCAGTCTCACATATATCAAATGAGACATACCACATTGAAAAGTCAATTAGTACCCTCTATTCGTAAAGGAGGTCGTGAGTTCAAATCCTAGGGCATGAATTTCAAAAAAATAAAAAAAATAAAAAATTGTTCAGCAAAATCAATGTAGGAATAACTAAATATAACATTTTCCCTAGGCAATTTGAATAATACAGCACATAGACCTACAATTTCCACTATGGAAAAAAAAAACAACACAAAACAAACCTAGACCATGAATTATGTAAACCTCTAAGAGATATAAATGGTGGATGACTAAACACTTACCACCACAAGAGTACCTGCTATCGCCGTGAAGAGTCCCTTCTTGGTCTAGTTGAAACAAGTCTTGGATTGGTAAACCAGATTGTGTAAAGGAATTGCTTCTGAGCACCATCATGGTTGCACATAAGCCGCAGCTTCCCTCTCTCCTTCATCCACCTGAGGAGGATCTTCATGTGCTGTTTGCCTGTCAGTCCTCTCAATCCAACAGTCTTGAGTTGACATTTCAAAAGGCAAATCAATATTGGTCCAGTAAGAATCCAAAAATATGATTTTCAAGTGTGCGCAGAATCAATGCTTTGCTAATACATTTTACCTTGATATAATTGAACCTAAGGGAAAAAACTACCAATTATCAAAACCAGACAAAACATCAGTGCTTTTCAATAGGTAAGCAGTGGGATATGAACCCAGGAATTCGTGGTTGAAAACTTTCATTGTAAACCATTAAGATATGGGTTCAACACCAAACATCGGTAAAATAATATAAAAAGAGAGACAATGCATCTCCAATAGATCACTGCTTACATATAGAATGTATATAGCCCTATAAACTCGGATATCGCTCAGCAATGAAAGTCGGCTGTTGGATTGATTTCTGAGGGCAGTAAAGTGCGGCAGCATAAATTCAACAAGAGACTTTGTTCCCGATCATATTGGAAAAGTAGTGGAATTGAATCTACCTTCATTCATGTTGAAGGAGAGACCAGAAGACTTAAAATCCTTCCACCAAATGGAAATATCAACAATGCTGGACTGAAAAGATGGAGGAAATTTACTAGCTTTTGAATTTCAAGCAGACACTTGCCAACTAACCAGAACCGTGTGACAGTATATGCATATATGGCATCCAACAACTCACTGAAGCAAGATGATATGAAAATTGAATTACATCATATTGCAAATATGAAAACACAGTGCCTGTTTTTTTTAATTAAATAATTTCATTGCTGGTATGATATTACAAAATGTAGATCAGAGCAATTCATGCCGAACGGGTGAAAAAACTATTTCTTTTGCAAAACATTCATTCGTCATTCATGTCACTCATTAGGGATTTCCTTCTCCTAGATCTACATGAAGGTGGCATATATCTCTTATAGTCAAATCTCTTTCTATCTGCTGACCATGTTTTGAACTGATGGATTTACATTAGCATCACACATGTATTTGTTGTTTTTGTCAATGCATTTGTTGTTTTTATTTCCATCTTTTCAGTCCAGCATTGTTGAAAAGATGGAAATAAAAACATGCTGTTTGTTGTTTTACATTTTATCAATGCATTATTGTACATTCTCTCAAAAGATTCAGCATAAATTACACATACTACATAGTTGCCTGTACGAGGAGTTCAGCTGCAAATTTCAGTTAATCAGGACAATGATGTTCTAGCACTGGCTTTCTGTTGGGCCAGTAGGGTGTAAATATAATTTTTTAGGACATAACCTGTCTCCATGGTTTTTCTTTGGAGGCAAGGTTTCTTTGGAGATTGCCTCAGATAAAAATTTTTTTACATCAGTTCCCTATAACAGCCTTAACATGTCAGATCCTCTATCAATCACTTTCTACACTCTTTTATGTTAAAAGAATAACCAGCTGACTACCTATTTACTAGTTGCTGCCTTGCTGGTTTAGCGGAAAAAAACTAGGCTAAAGAGGGGATAGTAGTATGGGAGGGAATCTGTCTGCAGTATGATGCAATTCTTCAAAAACTGGAAGGAGAAGAGGGGATAGTAGTAAGGGAGGGAATCTGTGCTTCAGGATTCCCCATGCTATTTGTTGGCATTGTGGCTGGAAAAAAAACAGAGAAGCGCTTTGAAGGCAAGGTAGGACATATTGAAAGCACTTAATCGTCAATCATTTGCTTCCTCAGAGAATTGTGTCTCCATATTCTGACAGCAGAGGAAGTGAAAGTTAACAGGGAGAGATTGTTCTTTGTGTAGTAAGGAGGTGGCTTTCTTGATTGTGGGCAGGTCTTTTTGGACATGTCTATTTTTGGAAATGAAATATTATTTATAGTTATATCCCATCTTAATCTATGCTTTGTTCATTCTCTATTTATGTTTTTCTTTCTTTTTGTAATCTTTGTTTGACTGATTAACAAAATTTGAGAAAATTACTATTTCCTTGAAAAAAATTCAAGTTACCCAAGAATTTCACTTCTAGACCTTCATGTCCTATGACTCGTAGCACATTACACCTTTCCAGTTGAAGGGAAGGGGATGCATATATGAGATTCTTGGAATAATTTTCTCTATAATTACATTGTTAAAACTTATAGTTGTCACATTTTCTGGGTTCCGCAACAAAGTCAGTCTGGTGAATCATCACAAAGTGATCAATTTTCTAGGACCATCTATGCAACGGGACCTAGAGAAACTTCATAATCAACTCAGGAAATTTAATCAAATACAAAAACCTAAAATTTGTCCATTATTTGCATTGCTACTACATTTGACAGGCTTCGTAAAGGAACAGACGACTCCATTCCTCTCAGTATTAATAATGATATATTTAATAACTCGGACATCCATTGCAAATGCTTATGCTATGTTCGCACAACAGGATTATGCAAATTCACAGGATGCAAAACTAAACCATCTCGTAAAGGATGTTGCAGAGATTTTTTTTTTCTTTCTGGAAATGGTAATAGAAACAGCTAAAAAATACAAATCAGTTCCAAACGGAACCCTATGATCATCAATCAAAATAGAAAATTCAAATTGTGTACATAATCGACTGAAACACAGATTTGAGCATTCAAAAAGGGGAAAAAAAACAGAACCGATACCTTGACGTGGTCCCAGGTCTCGGAGACGGTGAGGGGTCCGTGTTCCCTGACGACGTCGAAGATGACACGTGTCATCATATTCGTCTGCTCCGGCGGCGTCTTCAACTCGATCGGCTTCATCTTCGGCTTCGGTTTCTTTGCGAAGCATCTGATTGCCGTCGCAAACATCAGGCGTGTTAGGGTTGGTTCTCTGGAGGACCAAATGCCGACACCAGATCCTCCGATGATCTTCGTCACTACTGGTAGAGTCCGAGCTCCGTGTAAAGGCAGGAGTTGGGGTCACACTCCTGTAAATTATCCTAAAAAAAAATCTGAATCCGATCCGTATCCGAAAAATCAGAAATACCCGATATTTGAAGATCCACAGTGTGACATGGATATTAGTTTATTCGATTTAAAAAATATCCATATTCGACATATATTATAAATATATATATATTTGAATTATATATTACCTATATCGGTATCTTATAAGATTAAACACAATAATAATATATTATAATACTATTAAATTTTCAATATATAAACTTTAATTTTAATATTGACATCTCTTTAAAATATTACTTGATTATCTAAATTAATATCAATATTCAAACATGTCAATTATCCAAAAAATATCCGTATCCGATCCGTATTTGAAGGGATCCGCATCTGAAAATTAATATCCGAATCCGAAAGTTAGGATATGGATATGGGCATATCCGATCCGTATCCGACCGATTGACATGCTTAAGATCAGTTCAATTCGTTCGGGCCTTCAGGGCTTTGGTTAGTTGTCAGCACTAACTTTCACTCTCCCATTTCCTGATTTCCTCGATTTCTAATTTATCGGCCATCGGTGTTTATTTTATTGCCCATCTCATTTTATTTTAGAAAAAAATTGATATAATTCAATGTAATAATAGCTGAATCGATTTTTTATATTAGAAAATCATTATATATCTATTTGTTTTAGTCCTACAGACACCCCCAATTCAGTCTAACTAATTAGATACATGACTAACCCTGACTCCACAGTTTTAAAAGTTGTCAAACTAGCATCTGAATTAAGATTTTAAAAATAATTTGTTTTAATTTTAAAAAATCCATCAATTTTATTGGTATTTACATTTGTCAAATTAAAATAAAAAGTAAAAATAAATATTATTCCAGTCTTTATTTTGTGAAACAAAAAATCTCTATTTTTATTTCAAATTCAGATTATTTCAATTATTTTTTATATAAAAGAAATAAACTATCATTCTCCTCGTTTATCCTCCTTTCTATCTCAACTAGAGTAAATATTTATCTCAAAAAATGAAAATAAGTGCAGGCTGTAAAAGGGGATCAAGGGCCTCATGGGATTGGCCATAGAATGACAGAACGGAATCCGGCTCAATGAAACTGACGTCAGCAGACCAATCAAACATGGCACACTCCGGAGAAGGCCAAGCACGAGGAGGCAACGTGTGAAGATCCACTTCCCACGTGTCAAGCTCCTGTTCTCCGCACTCCTTTATTCCAGAACCACAATTCCAATATATCCAATCAACAATTCTAACGAACAGCATAAAATCCACCTCATCATCCCATCCATCAATCACCCATCAAACGGCCACAAGAACAAGTTCAGTATATTAAAAAAAACTGTTTTTTTTAATTATTTTTTTGAACACAGACAATCAGACATTCCCCTCCATGTAAAAGATGCATGGCTATAAACACACAGAAAACCCCCAATAAGTGTAGTTATAGTCAAAACAAAAGAAGCTGAGAAGAGGATATGCTCCTCCAGCTTCGGATGCCGTGCCTCCCCATCATCCGCGGTGGCGGGGTGGTTGTGGTCCCGAGGGTGCACGAGCACCATGGGTTGTGGATCATGGGGCTCCGGGGTGCACGGTGCCCGTTGCGGTGGACCCGAGTCAAGGCGTTGAAGGATGAGAGGGGAGGAGGGGCCGGGCGGTTCACTGGAGGGGAATGGGACCCTGGTTTGGAGGTTGAAGTCCCGTTTGAGCAGAGACCGGTATGTGAATAGCAGCTTCCTGCAATAATCTAGCACAGTTTAGTTATTCAGGTGTCTGGAATTGAATATATAGAGGAGAGGAGAAACTATTTTTATATGATGAATTATGCATGGATGGGAAACTATGGTTTCATATTATTATGAATATATTGATGGAGCTTAATTGGGATTGTGGAGAACAATCTGAATTATAAAGATCGGATGAGAGTGACATCTGTGGTATGTTTTTGATCCATGGAAGGGCATTAAAGACAAGACATGCTGTTTTAGGTCCAGTTTTTCATACTTTGATATAGCCAAGATAAAATATAGCAAAAGATAGAAGCAATACTGAGATTCTCAAAATTGCAAGACAATAAAGTGGACAAAATTGGAAACATAACATATATGCTGAATGCTCATAGTCAAACATCCTATAATTTCTAGTTCAGAAAATATCTATGCTCAACCCCAAAAAAGGGTCATGTGGGCAGGAACAGATTGAAATATTGAAGCAAAGAAACCCTAAATTTAAGGCCTCTCTTAGGAGAACAATATGATCCATCTAAATTTTTCTTGCCAACCTCAAGCCTACGGAGTATCCAGTGAAGGACTACACTTCCAAAGTGAATCATATATAACATACCGGGTGATCATACTAAACCTTAAACCCTGGATGAATCTTTTCCAAGTTCCAAACCACCATTGCCAACTTCGACTGCTCCCACACAAGTTCAAGGCCATTTCTTACACAACAGGTGGTGCATATATAGAGGATATATGCAATGTAAGATTTCAAATTCTGAGCAATGCTTTACTCCATTTTGTTCACATAGGCCTGCAATTTTTGAAGGAAAGAGAGCGATGACCACCAGATTTTATTAAATATGCATCATCTTCTTTCCCTTGGCCTGTTAGTGGACTGAGGGTGGAAGGAAGAGTTTTTATTTGTAAGGATGGTCATCTCATTAAGAACTGCTCTTAGTTTATGAAGTCTTATTTTTGATCTAATATTCATCATAAAGCACTAATTTTTATTGAAATCAGTAGATCCTTCTTAAATGTAACTGTTCTGTCTTTACCTTTAAATCTGTTTTTGTGATAGGTAAATGAGTACTCCTCCCTGAAAGATGGCCCGCTCTATTCATGGGGTGAATTAAGTCCTGGCTCTTTCTTTATACGCCTTGGTGGCTTTTCATTAGCAGCATTCACGATTCTGGGAGGACCAATTGCAGCTGCAAGCTTTAACCCTTCTAGAGTAAGTACTTGAACTCTACCATGTAAAAATAGAGCAAAATTTGGCTACTCAGATAAACAGTTTGATATATGTGAAATTCGCGACCCCCTTCAGTAAATAACAAAATTAGAAGAGTTTTTTATATTCAATCCCCTTAAATTAAACTTACAAATATATAAACACTCAAAATCCTACTTGGATCCTAACAACCATAAATGCATCCTCGATCGACTCAAATGGATTTGGACTCACTTAGGCCTGTACAGGGAAATCCAGTTATTACAGAACACTGAGCCTGTTTAATAAAGACACAACCAATAAACTAAAATGGATATGCAATTGACCGAAGAACAATCAAATAGCTTATTTAGGTTCCTAAGACACTGTCATATTGTCCCAGTTTAAAACCAATCATATGATACAATATACACTAGATATTGGACATCGCAGATGCTGCCAGTTTTCTTAAGATCTCACTTTTTAGAAGTTTTAATTAAAATACTTTCCTCAAAACACATTTTCCAACATTTTCCTAAATTTTTGGAATTGAATCACAATTGTTCTAAAAAATAATTGGAGAAAACAGAGCATGAAAAATATATAAAACAATCCATTTCTTTTAAGCTATAGAGATTACTGTCAGGCATATTTTATAACAAAGGCATAAAATGCTATCACATACCAATTGTACCAAGTAAATTCTTTCATTATTATAATTTTTTTTGAACAATCAATGATTCAGAGATTAATTATGCTCTCTGCTTGACTATGTAGGAGCCGTTAAGGTTTGTGCTAGCTGCAGGGGCTGGAACTCTTCTTCTAGTATCTCTAGTTGTCTTGAGGATATATCTGGTATGGAACGAGTTTACTTTGTTGTAAATATTAATAGCTGCATCCTTTCCAGGACAGCTTATTACACCAAACTTTTTAATTGTCAATTAATGCAATCATTATATTATTCACAGATAGATTGAGGTGGAGTGGAAGGTAAAAACATACAAATTTTTTACACATGACCAGCTTTATATATATAACTTTTATAGCCAAACAAACACATCCTCCTAATTTTATACAAGAACTTAATGGCAAGGAGAAATTGAGAGGGTAAAGCAGAATCATTGAAATGCTAGGGAAGAAGCTTGGTTCATGTTCTAAATATGCAGGTCTATGTTGTGAACACTAACTTATTGGTCCCTGCACCAAGAGTTCATTGATATGAACCACTAAGTAATGCATTGGTTGATGGATGGACGATCCTGATATGCAAGTCCAATGGTATACAAAAAAGCATCCAGAGCACCTCAAAAACTAATCATAGAGCAAAGACACGAGCTCTCTCCGGCACACCAGCACGGCAAATTCATACACATGCGAAGGGAGGAAATATATATCTGAAGTAGTAAAAGGGGAGTGACAAGCTTTTGGGGGTGTTGGGGGGTGGGGGGGGGGGGAGGGATATGAGTTTTTATCTTCTAATTGATGGACATGAGATGCAGTGAGATTTGAAAGGAAACACTGAGGGCATGTGTAAGTTCGAAGATACAAAATGGCAGACTCAAGTGACTTTGTTTCCATCATATCTACCCATTACATGGGATTATACAGTCAAATTTAGGATAGATGCTTTAGTCACAAACAATGAAGCTTCACCTAGCACTTTTTATAGATACTGGTTCAATAAATCTACACAAATGAGAAGTTAATGAAGATGTTTTTTAGTTAAACAGAAATTAAAATCAGATCAAGTGATAATGTGCCTTCTGAGTCAGAGCTACCCTAAGAGTGACATTTTAGAAAAGAATTATAACTCAATATTACAGGTGAGAATATGCAGTAAAATTACATTACGAAACTTAAAACCAACATCCTCTATATATGGATTAAAATTAAAGAAACTATACATGTTAACCAGGGGAAAAGATGTACCTGGTTATATATGATTCATCACGGTATTATTCTGAAATCTTTTTTTTTGACGATAAAAAAAGAAGATTAGGGAATTATTCTGAAATCTTTCATCACTAATCCAGTAAATCAGAAACCAATACCACGGGTGATGAATACACAGGTAGACTTCATCTGGTTTCTTCAGTAACTAGAATAAAACATCGAAATTCGAACCAATTCTTGATCCATAAACAGCATTCATCAACCAACCTGCAATAAAATTTGTACTTTTAAATATACTGCAGGGTATTTTTCCAGCTTTCAATAACCGTATAAATCTTTCAGAAACTATCATGTTGCAGGGATGGAGCTATGTAGGTGACAGGTTATTATCAGCAGTAGTTCCTTATGAAGAGACTGGATGGTATGATGGACAGATGTGGGTAAAACCACCAGAGGTCAGTGCAGACACTATACAATATGAAGGATACATGGGTCATTATATGTTAATATGGAAATGATTCAAAAGTACTATACAGTTGGTATCTCAAGGCTGATATTGTAATTCTTATATACAAATTGATGCATGGAATAATATACTCTGTGCGCTAAAAGTTAAAACTTTCAAGCTAGCATTGGAACTGGTTTGATTTTGCACCACGGATAACTCAACCTTATTTATTTATGTCTTCCTCCCATTGTTCCCTTGCTCAACACTTAGGATTTAATTTTCTTTTGCCAGTGCTTCATAGTTCTATAATAAAAAGAGTTTTTCTTTGATATTCTGATCCATCCATTCCTCTTTATCTCTTCAGTCCTCCAAAAAAGCCACCCCATTTCCAATCCAACAAGCTAACTCAGACAAACATTCATCTTATCTGCTCAAGCATCCTGATCCATTTCGTTATATTCTAATTGAATTCTCAAAAGTCATTTCATGTGTACAATTATGCCTTCCAGCTGGCCAAAATGCATATATGCAGTTATGCACCAATGCCCTGGAATTTTCTCTCAGTTTTTGATGCTCAAGTCACACAAACACATTGGACATACTGTTCATATTAAATCAGATTCGGCTATCATGCTCCAGTATAAAATCAAATAGTGTTCCTGTTTACATAGTAGTCATAAGACTCATAGCCATACCAAGAAGCTTTTAGAAAAATTATCAAATTTTTGCCTTTCACCATTCTATTGCGTAATGCACCTAAAATATAGGCAGATATTTATTTACAACAATTACATGATAGGGCCACTCATCAATGCATTCATATCCGATACTCAATCAAGTGCATACCTTCAAGCACCATGAAACCTTCGTTTGTGGTTAGGATAATAACAGAGGATAATCAAAACAAAATTCTGGACCAAAAGACTACTGGAAAGGGATGGTTATGTTTGATATTACATTCATTGTTCTATAGCAATCTGCAAAGTGATTTGCATCAATCTTCGTGATAGCAATATGCTTATTTTTCTCTATCCCAGGTCTTGGCTCGTGACAGGCTGCTGGGTTCATACAAGGTGCCTGATTTTATATATTCCAAAACCTTCCTGCATTTTTTATTTTGCTCATATGAAAAGTTCTGTTTTATTCCTAGAGGAACTTCACATGTGCTAGAATTGTTCACTTAGTAAGGAATGCATCATGTGCCAAATATACTCATTGAAGTTCTCTCAGTTATCTTCCTTATCAAAAGAAAACAGAATAATTTGAGTAGCATCCCATACAAATCATAGAATGATGAGATGATTGCATCATAAGGTAATCCATGGTCAACAAAATAAACAATTCTATACCACTGCAAGATATTCCCCAAATATTCCACTAGTTTTTCCAATAATATTATGCACAATCTCTAACAGGAATAAAAGCAGCCATTATATCATGTTTTTTTTGTGTGTGTGTGTGTGTGAACATGAAATCTGAGGTAAAATGTATGCTTGTAGGTGAAGCCAGTCATCAAGATGTTAAAACAAACACTAGTTGGCACAGGCACACTGCTTGTTGCAGCTGTGACACTCTTCATATTTGCAACACCAGTGGAGGATTTCCTGCACACTATTTTTGAAACAAAAGGGAGCAATCTGACTATCACTAGTTCGAAGAGCAGGCCTAATTTGAGGTACAAAATTATCCACTGTCGAATAATTGGATCAGAATTCAAAGCTACAGTTTTAGATGTTTTGCTAACTTTTCAAAAAATGATAGGACGGAGGAACTTCTCAGACTTCCGGTGGATGTAATGAAAGATGATGATTTGGCAGCAGCCGCTGCGGAAGCTGCTCAAGGGAGGCCTGTTTACTGTAGAGATCGTTTTTACCGTGCATTAGCAGGTGGACAGTATTGCAAGTGGGATGATCTGGTTAATTGATGTAAATAGATATCTGTAAGAATATCAAGATTTTGTGTTACATGTAGTGAGTGAAAGCATTTTAGCCAATGGAAATGTCTCAATAGCTTGACGAAAGCCTTGCTAAACTATGTAGCTAATCACAGATTTTCAAGAAGTAAATATAATATGATCGGTAGGATTGTTATATAAAGAGAGTTTGGAACCAAATCAATAAATTAAAAAATAAGAACATCCCAAAAGATATAGAAGCATTCGATTCAAGTTTTGTTAAATTTTGAACGCTAAGCTAAAAATCAATATACACAACATGAAATTATATTTTATGAGATTGCAAAGAAACATAATCAATTCCACTGAGAAATTTTGTCAGAAGAGATATTAGTGATGGTTTTGTAATCATAGTTTGTTGGCCTCCAGTTTGATATTGTTGCATTTCATATATTGATAACAAATTTGGCTTCCCTCTCTGACCTTTCGAATAGTATACCTAAGGTTTATATGATGTATCATATCATTCTCTCACTTTGGTACTAAGAGACAAAGTTAATTATATGCCTCGAATATGAATGCGGACCCTATAAATGAAGCTCGTCCTTTTCATCTCATCTAGACACCTTTCATGGTTCATGAGTAGTTGCTCGCTAGTTGCATGAGTTGAAATTGAGCCACCTCCACAACCATTTGCACAACAACGCCGCATTCATGTCTTCCAGGTTCAAGATGCCAGCTCCCCCATTTCTTTTGCTGCTACACACCATGTCCCATCTAACAAGGTGCACCTTCTTCTCTCTGTCATTCGCCCCATCCTACCAGCCTCTTATGGATCCCATCCAAGCATTTGGAAACTGGACTGAATGGATTTTTTTTCCACTTGGATAGCATTTGGAAACATGTTAGGGTCATGTTTGAATATTCTATTACAAACCTGTTTCCAAAAGCCCCAAGAGGTCCCAGTTTTTGAAAAAAGCTATAAAAAAAAAAAGAATTTGAAAAACAACTATAAGTTATAAAAAAAGATTTTTTGTAAGAATTTAACAAAAGTATATTTTTTGAAAAATTAAGTTCAGAAGCTACTATAATGAAAAGATCATGTCCAAACTCATTTCCAAATGCTATCTTAAAGTTGCTTTTCAATTTATTTTTATTTTTATATCGGAGGGAACTTTCATGGTTGACCTTACAGCCAAGCTGGAAGGCTACATATGGCCATGGGAATTAAACATGTTTATGATCCACTAATTTGTAAGATATGTTCCAGTTCCTATTGGAAGACATAATCTGAATTTCATTTATGTATTTTATATAGAATTAAACATGTTTATGATCCACAAATTTGTAAAATATGTTCCTGTTCCTATTGGAAGACATAATCTGAATTTCATTTATGTATTTTATATATCCATTAGATAATATCTATGACTTTCAACCTTCTTTTACATATTGCATTTCAGGTGCTATAGTTGGATTGAACACTTCTTAAACCTATAAATCTATAATTCACTCTTCAAATGGACATCAAAGAAGGTAAGTTTTTTTCTTATCATATCTTTAGAAAAGTCGGCTGGCACCCCCCATAGGTCAAGGGATCAAACTTGGGGGAACCGATCTTTAAAATAATAATAATAATAATAATAATAATGCAAAATTGTTTTTTTCTTTCTTCAACAGGTGTGACCACTTAGGGCATTTGGAAATGCGATTAGGTTAACTTCCGCAAAAGCATGACCCAAACATGTTATCAAATGCTACCTAAAAGCCACAAAATGAACCTCTGAAATGCTTTCCATCACAACAACAATCACTCCAGAAGACCAGAACTACAGAAGTAATTGATCATCACCGATCGAATCCAGGCAGAATGTGATCTAGAAAACATTCAAGCAATTCAAACTGTGACTGAAAAAGGCACCGATTTCACTGGAACCAGACTACCTCGTAAACCGCGAGTAGACGGAGGAACCTCCGAGAAGAGGATCTCCTCGAGATTCGGACGAGCCGGGATGGGTTTCTTTTGGCGAGTCTCGTGAAGGAGGCGTTGATTTCGTCAAGAACTTCTCGTCTCCGACGCCTCCAACACCTTGTACGCCTTCCATTCGCCAAGACTCTTCGAGATCCGCCGGTGCGGTGCCTCAGCCGGTGAACATAACTACATAAATCGCCCGGCCCTTCTCATGATTCTGAGATACGCTATTTAATTTTCAGGAGGGAAAATATCGGACGCAGCAAATTTTTACGTATCAAAACTCAAACCAAGTGTATTTTTATTTTTTTATTAATAGTTAACATCATTTATATGTTTTAATAAAATTATATATGGTTTTATTTTTAAATTAAATGAATTTATTTTTAGTAACAGTAAGAAAAAAATTTAAACGAAATATATACATTGTGTAACGAAATATACGCTTCACTATTTTGATGGGAATTGGGTTAGGTCCAACAGGTGTTAGACAATTTGATTGTCCAATGCATTCTTGACCGTCTCATCTTCTTATATTGTTGTGATTGAAATATTTTGTAAGATTTCAAATCTAAATTTAGAATACAATTAAATTCAAAACATTATTATTTAAGATTCAATTAATTTGTATATAAAGATCGGACAGTCAACCAATCAAATTATCCAACACCTGTTAGACCTAACCCGATCTCATTCTAATGAGATATATATGATTGTATCTGGAAAAAAAATCCATGTAACCCCTTATTTTTTTGAAGTTAATATACATGTATAAATCCAAATAACTCTTGAATTAAATTTTCATCATATAAACACAGTATACCAAAAATCTATTTGGAGGAGTAAAATCATTAAGATTAATTGAAACAGTTTATAGGGTTTTTTTGTTATTTTTCTCTTAATTTATTTTGAAAGAATGGTTTTATAAGGATTCGATCCCTTAAACCCTTTTAAAGCGGTGGAAAGTGTTTGTCAATCTAATCAAAATCGATCCCCCACACATGCAATTTAGTTGAATCTTAAAAAAAGCATTAGAATTTAATTTAATCCTAATTTTAATTAAATTGTTCTAGCGTATGTATTAGACGAGACCAAATCCAATCAGGACTGGATCCAATCAATTCGGTTAGTACCAAACTGGACAACGTGCAAATCGAACTGCACCACCTATAAATCGAACTGCACAATCAATTGTTGGGTATATATTTCACTCTCTTATTTGATTTGATCAATTATTGAAGAAAATATGAATTCATATGTATCATCAGTATTCAATAGAAGAGTAAAGTATATACCCAACAATTGGTTGTGCAGTTCGATTTATAGGTGGTGCAGTTCAATTTGCACATTGTTCAGTTCAGTACTGATCGAATTGACCAGATCCAGTCCTAACTGGATCCGGTACGTGTTAGACCAAACCAATCCTCGAGTCCTATCTGCGGAGAGACCGGGTTAAAGTGCCACCTTGCGTTTGTGTGTGTGTGTGTGTGTGTGTGTGTGTTTTTTTTTTTTAAGAAAAAAATCAATATAATTTCTTAGAAATTTAGCTAAAGTGATTTTAGTACCTGTAAATTGAAATCGTCACAGGTTCCCATAAAGTCTACGTGGTTAATGGATTTAGTCTTTGAGTTAAATTGTTTCAATAAATATATTAAAACATCTGATACAGTCCTTTTGATGACAAAAAGACTCTTGCCTTTTTCCTAAAAATTCTCTTGCTATCCTATACTCATTAAAGGTTAAAAAAAAAATCGATATAATTCCCTGAAAACTTATGAAAATGAAAAAGATTATGTAAAATCAGTAAATATCCTTAAATTCAGTCACAAATATAAACATGGTTAGTGTATTATAATAATTTATCAAATAAATTTTAAAAAGATATTACTGTAATTTTTATGTATGGTTAGAGCAAACCACAGATCTGATTAGTTTTTTTTACTGTAGAGACTAAAATAAATATTGTCAGATAGGGGACCTGATATGATTTTTTTATTTTATAGTAACCTTTTTCGATTTTCATTAGTTTTTAGGGAGTTATATCGATTTTTCAAAAATAAGGGGTAATGACATTTTGGTAACTTTCAATATATAGTTAAGGTTAACCATACACAATTAGTTAAGGGTGACGGTAGGGACTAAAATGATATTTTTCTAATAATAACATATATGTCATGATTTTCTAATTTTATAGAGACCATAACCGATTTAGCTAACTTTTCAATTAGTCATACTGAGTTTTCCCAAGAAACATTTCCTTGCGAAAAGTCTACAATTCATTGGCAAAATTCAGTACCGATGAAATATTTCCTTGGTAATTTCGTCACCATATAACATCATGATTTTTTGAAATCCATATAATCCCCTAAAAACACCTATGTAAATCCAATAGCTCCCTGAGTTAAATTTATATTGACAGATTATGATTATTTTATGAATATTTTATCTATTTAACCCTAGATTAAAACATAATATTAAAAAAAATCTTACAATATATTAAAAATATGAAAAATCATCTATAAATGATGAATTTACCTCTCCGGATAGGGTTTTGTAATCTATCTGGAGGGTAAGATTGTCATTTATAGAGATTTTTTTGTATTTTTAATAAATTGTATGATTTTTTTGACATACTGTATTTTCAGTCAAGGTTAACTAAATGAAATATTCGTAGAATATTCTTTATATGTGAACGACTCATTTTCTAATAAAGAAATGAAAATATCACCTTTTAAATTTCTAACAATATCATTTTGACTGAAAGTTTAACTAAGAGAATTATTTGGATTTATATATGTGTTTTAAGAGAATTATACGATTTTTAAGAAAAGTCGGAGTTATATGAATTTCAGATAGTTTGCAGGGGGTTTATTTGCATTTTTTCCTAAACACTTTTTCCCTAAATAGAAACCTCACTTTTTGGTAACACAAACCACCCGACAAAACATGTTTCCTTGGCATTAAAAAATTAATATCTTACCGACAAAATATTTCATTGCTAATATTTGGTAAAACTTATGAATCACCGACGAAGTTATTCCTCTGTAAAAGTTTTTTTTTCCTTGGAAAAGAATAATGAGAAAAATCTTTTGTCCTCGTTTGGATAGCGGAATTGAGTTATTCTAGATAGATAACTATGTCAGTATAGATAATAAATTTACATGAATAAGAGATTTTCTGTTTGGTTGTGTTTTTTTTTATTCTCATTGAAAAATGTAAGAATAAAGGTTGAGTTGTTTGGTTGATAAATAATAAAATATAAATAAAATGTAAAAAAATTGATTTGACATGTGGGCCCTATGATGTATAAGAAGTGTTGATAGGTGATTTGATGTGATAAAATTAAAAAGTTGATTTGATATGTGGGTCCATGAGAATAGAGAAAGTGAGTATAGCTTATCTTAGGGGTTACTTAGAATTGTTATACTCTCTTATACTCGTTTAAACTGACTTAGTAATACCAAGTTATACTTTGCAAACAAACAATAATTTTCCTTATCCATTCTTATACCACCCTTATACTACCCTTATACCCGCCTATTCCGCTTCCCAAACGGGACATTGAGTATAATACCCAGGAAATCTTTTGAGAATTAACTCACTTCAAATCTGGTCAATATATTTATGTATGTATAAGTATAATGTCTATTTGTGTGTGTATACTAGTTCCATGAACATGCTAAAACTTGATGTATGATGCAAGAAGAATATGGTCAATAGTGTGTATTTTATGATATATATACATCTAAAAAGGGCAAGGTATACCATGCATGGATATAGTTTATTTATTTTAACTAATTTGATCTTCATTAAATAGTATTATTTACAAGTTTTTCAACTGTGTAATGATTTAAGGATGCGTGAAATTTAATGGAAATAGTTTATTTGTTATGATTAATTTTTCCTTCAGGGGACTAAAATGTGCCGCCGGCGTCCGCAACGTGAGTATCCTGCGGACGTCCCTAGGCAAGCCACACGTGGCCATCTCACCCCTCTTATTCCCTATACACTTTACACCTCCGCATGTTTTTTTTGTTTTTTGTTTTTAATTAAACATAAGAATGCATAAAGGCAGTGACAGCTTCATTTTTTTTCCGGATATAAAGATCCATGTATTTCTTAACTACAATTGAGAGACTATTTATATACTCCAATATTTTTTGAACTACCTAAATATATATAATGTGTTGCAGAGTGTAATATTTAAAAATTATCATTGTAAATTTTAACATTTATTATGTTATATTAATTTATTTTTTAAATATTCATAAACCTGATTTTATAAGTAATATCACTTTGTTTTATCATTAAAATGGTTATTTTTTACAATTAAATAATAAAAAATTATTTTATAGATTATTTTAACAAATATCAACTACTGCTTTATTATATGTTTTTCAACGATTACAACAAACACGTCTACTACTTATTATATAAGTTAAAATATATAATCTATAAGGTATAATCTATAATTTCTAAATTAAAACTGTAACAAACATGACCTATATGATTTTTAAAAAATAATCTACATGTGTATTATCCATATTTATTAAGTGGTTTAGATTAGAGATGACTGTTACATATGTATACACAAAAATTTATTCTCTTTTATATTTCAATATTATAGTCAGATATAGTTCCTATATAAGTCAACAACTAGTATATAAGCATACCCGACCGTCCGATGCGATGGACCCGTGATCGACGACCCGTGATCGCTGCCGCACTCGCCGTTCGCCGCACCTAATCGCTTTCCAATATAATATAGTAATATATAACTGGAGATTAAAATTTTAAATAATAACTGTAGACCATATTAAATCAAAGACGAGCTTTTTATCCATATATGTAGGTTCACTAAATACTTAAGCACCTTGATAAATATGAGTATGAGAGTATTAATTTGATGAAACAAATCATTGTGTCTATATAAGCAACTCATATTAAGTCCAATATGCCACTTATCTTCCATGATTTAAAATTTTAAACACCAGTTACATATGAATTATACGGATTTAAATTAATAGTTACTCACATAGGAGGAGGTGCGTGGTTACATATATAGAAATTTTCATTTTTAGTGTTCCATATTGGAGCCACATGTGTCCATATAGGTAAGTGTATTTTACTAAATAGTTAAGAATCTTAATAAATATGATTATTTGATGCAACATATATAAGTAACTTGTTTTTAAATTACATAAATATGTACTTGGGACATTCATCTATAACAAAGAGCAAATTTCATTGTTCCTTTTTTTTTGTAACTAAGACCAATTACTATATATCTAAGGGTGTGTTTGTGCACAAACACAGAGGGAAAATGAGAGAAAGTGATGGAATGTTGGTCAAAAGGAAAATGATGGAAAAGAAAATATTTTCCCTTTGACCAGTTTATATGCTGTTTGTGCCTGTAATAGAAAGTGGTGGAAAATAAAAATTGTTGTTTGTGCCTGTAATGGAATTGTTTGATACACTCTGCATAGATTTCGGTTCTTATCTTTCCATCTGCTGCTCTTCCTTGTCCATGTTCAATTTCAGTAAGTAACAAATCAAGCATTTTTTCTTCCAACTTTATAGTCCATGTAAAATTCTTTTTTGTAGCCTTCTCTTTTGTAGTCATGACTACACACTGTTCAAATGAAATATTTCTTAAATAGACATATATAGATCATTTAACTAATCTCATGTAATACTCAATATTGTTAAACATCTAATTAATTGAATTAATATATTTCTAACAAATGAAATTTTTAATTGAAATCTACCACAAACCCTAGAGTTATCTCTAGAAAACACTTTTTAAAATTGAATATTAAGATTTTCAAAAGATTGAGGGTTTTCAATTTTTTAGATGTTTTTTTTTCCTTTTTAACAAAATCTAAAAATCATATATACAAATAAACATAAAATACACATAATCACTAAATATACAAATACCACACAAAGAGAGAGAGAGAGAGAGAGAGAGAGAGAGAGGTGTGAAAACAGAGAGGGACGAGGCTGTGGATTACATGATAATGGAGACTGTGGATTACCTCACGCAAGATGAACAGTGACTCAATTTAGGGCATGAGAACCCCCCCCCCTTCTTTTTTTTTTATAAATTGTAACTTTTAATTCTTCAATATTCCAAATTTAATCCATATATTACCACAATCTAAGATCTCAAATAAACCAAAAAAATGATATAAGATCTCAATCTAGGTTAAGCAAAAACAAAATATCCAAACAAAAAAAAACCTAGATCTATTTAGCAAATAAAAAAAATAGATACGTTCAATAAATCAAATCATATTAATATAAATAAAAAAATAAGCAAAGATCAGAGAGAGAGATCTTACATTATCAGATTGTTCTTGTTGGTGTATTGTCAGATTGTTCTTGTTTGGTGTAGAGAGAAAATCTCACTTCCCCCCACTTTCCCCCACTTTCCCTCACTTTCCCTCCTCTAGGAAGGGAAAATTTTTTTCCCCCCAATCCTAATAAGACAAAATAGCAAAGGAAAAGTGAGTGAAATTTTTTTTTATGTGTTTGTGTGGCATAAACACCCGGTTTTTAAGTGGTCAAAGGGAAAAATTTTACTTTCCCTCATTTTCCCTCACTTTCCCTTAGGCACAAACACACCCTTAGTGCGGTAACTGAATAACTCTTTGTTCCTATGAACCACTTCAACTTTATATGGACCACATACGGTTTGAAAATTCACATATATATGTAATCACATTCTTTTATCCAAGCAACCATCAATATTGATTTAAATAATTCAAAATGTGATAGTATGTAACTGAAATTTAAGTCATGCATGATTGTGTAGCATATTGATGCCAAACATGTAGAGATTCTCCTTATACATATATGTAAGCATGACTTACTACAGAGCTAAGAAATTTATAAATATATGTATTTGATAAACAGAGGTGTGTAAAATTTTTGAAAAGTTAAAAAAGAAATTAACAAAAAAAAAACATCTTTCATTTTTTAGTTTTGTTACATAGTTTTTTTTTCTAGTTCCAATTCCAGTCTCATATGCATCGATAGAAAATCATTGGAGCATATATTCACATTAAATATGTTTTGATAGAAATTTTTTACTTTTTTTTATATAAATACATATATATATAAGGGAAAATGACCAAAAAAATCTCATAAGAGTTTGAAATACCCAAATCAGCCATTTTTAAAAATTATACCTAAAAAAGTCTCATTTTACAATTTTAAAAACACAAAAGACTAATCTGCCCTTATCTAATTAAATCTTTAATATCCCTCTTTATTCTACACTAAAAACTTGTTTTTCCTACAAAACAATAATCTCTTTATACATGATGAAAATCAATCATTTAGAGGTTTTGTTATTATATATCACACTGTATGTTTTATATATATATTTTACATGATATTGTTTATTATTTTTCATTATATATAATCATAATATGTAATTTAAATATATATTGTGCCCTAATACAACATATGATATTTTAATATTCTAAATCTTTATTCACATTTTTTATTTTTTAGCTATTTATTATGATATCATTATTACATATCCATTTTTAAAAAAAAACATCAATATTTAATGGAGTTCATCATAAAAATTCAAATTATAATGATACATATTTCACAAAATCCTAATAATCACAAAGAATTTACAATAAAAAAATTGATCTACATGAAAATGTGTAAAATATATTAATAAAATCAAGAGGGTGAAATATTTTAACAAAGTTAAGAGATGTAGAATGTATTAAGGATTTAATTACATTAGGGTAGATTAGTCTTTTGTGTTTCTAAAATGGTAAAATGAGACTTTTTAGGTATAATTTTAAAACGTTGCTGATTTGAGTATTTTTAATTTTTAGAAGATTTTTTTAGTCATTTTCCCTATATATAATTTATTAGAGTATATATTTCATTTTTTATAAAAATATGTAACTCTTTAAATGAGATATATTATTTTAAAAAAATAAAAAATATTATGGATATAGAAAAATCAAGAGGGAGTTATATGCATTTTTCCCTAAATAAAAAGACAACACCCCCAAATATTGCCCCCTAAAACCTAGGCAGGCACTAGTTTGCCCAGTTATCACCTAGTGTGGGCACGCCCTCAAGGAATATTTTCCATATTTAGAAGGGCATGCATTCCCACTCCCACAAGTACATAAAATAAATTAAAAAATTCCACTCCGTACATTTTAACTTTTTGAGTTTTTTAAAATACTAAACTCTTCCTTAATAAAATATATATTTTTATATTTTTAATTATGGTGTATTGTATTACATGGAACCATTTGAGTGAAAAATATTACAATTCTGTTGACTGATATATCTATTTAGTACTATAAACATTTTTTGAACGTGCAACACAGTCCCATGAAATAATAAAAAAATAAAATATACCGACAAAATATGATAAGCAGAAAAACTTATCAAACACAACAAACCGAAACAATGGTCTGTACTAAAAGTATTAAGGGCAATTAGCACTTTTAGCCCATGGAATTTGAAAAATTGCAAACATAGCCCCGCCTGTCGAATATTAGCAAAAAATAGCTCCGTTGAGAGATTATACAGGAGACGGATTATATATAATGTCAAACTAAAAGTGGAGAGGGATGGGTTTGAACGCGAGACGGCATATATATATGCCGTGTCGCGATCGCGGGATATATCATCCCCGTCCCCGCCACAAAGTCGCTTCCACCCTTTTTTTGGTCCCCCTTTCTCCTTCTTTCACCCACCCAGCCGTTGCCTAGCCCAAAAGATCATCATAAACTACTTTTAATCCAAAGGTAAACATGAACCTAAATGTTCTTGAATTTATTTATTTATTTATCAATTCGTTTGATTTTATTGTTTAAACTTTTATTTTTTTAATTAAAACCCTAAATGTTGACTGTTCAATTTATTTATTTATTATTGACATGTGGAATGTATGATGTTTTGTTAAGTTAATTGTTAATTTTATTTTGTTTTTGGTTCCCTTAAAATTTCCTATTTGTGAAGATAACTTTTAAATCTTAAAAGAAATTTAAAAAATTTGATTGTCATGTATAAATACTTTTTGAAAAATTCAAAGGCCTTAGAAAATTCAATGTGGCCTCTTAGAAACATTTTAAAAAATTATTTGGCTATTGAAGAAATTTACTTTGTATGTGTTGCATGAATGTTATAGTGTTTAATATGTATGTGTTGGATGAAATTTTTTATTATCAATTTAAAAATATATTTACTAAGTTGAATAATTTATGGTTTAGATGGTAAAGAAATCCGATGTCCCGTTAATGTACACTTTTAACGGGAGGATTGTTCAACGTGAAGATACTTCATTTTATGAAGGTGGTACCAGAAAAACCACCATCATAAATAAGATCTCTTATATGGATTTACTCCAAATGATGTACCATTTGACGAGAACTGATCCAAGACGTGAAAAATTGTCCATGAGTAATGTGCATCCCACTCACAACGGAAAGAGTTTGGGTGCCCCTCTTGAAGATGATATGTGTGTGAAAGTGATGATAATGTTGTACCCAAAGCACATGCATGTCATTCAATTATAGATAGAGAAAGAAGAGATCATACAAAGAGGCTTTGGTGCGAGGAATTATAATGCAGAAGATTCATATCCCTCTATTGTTCGTGATTCATATCAACCTTCATCATCGTCGTTCGTTCCATGTACCCAAGAAGATTTGATTAATGCAACACCAACCAATGCACATGGAAGTGTCACTATACCACATTTGTAAGTATCAAGGGTTTATAGGATCGGGTTGGTGGGTGTATTCATATGTTTAATAATAATGTGTTTACATTTATAGATCCTCATTTGTTGACATGGGTTGGAACGATATTCGTGAGGGAATTGAAGTAAACAATGAAGAAGAAGAAGATCAAGAAGGAGGAGAAGAAGAAGAGGAAGTGGAAGAAGATACTGAAGAAGGAGAAGAGGATCGTGAAGATTACTGGGTTGAAGGAGCTGATACTGAGGAAGACGATCATACGGACACAGTTGCCATCAATGAACAAGGTGCTCCTCAAATGTATCCTACACATGTTCTTATGGAGCAAGCGATGGCATAAAATGTTCATCCATGCATTTATGAAATCGGATCTTCTTCATGTAATGAACTTGAGGTTGGTTAGCTTTTCATGAATAAGAAGTCACTCATTAATGCTGTCCGAACATGGAGCATAAAGAAATGTGTACACCCGTTATAAAAAAAAAAAGAAGAATTATTCTTATAGTTATAACTCAAAGCTATAACTCTGACGCCACTCCCAGAGCTCGCTCTAATGGAATCCAATGACACCTAGGGACAAGACTTCTACTATGACCAAAGTGACTTTCCCACTAACGCAGAAAGACAGGAAGTCTTGGGCTGTGGCTAGGCCTAACCGACCGTCACGGCCCAATTCTCGGATACAAATAATAAGCGCTGGAATCAATAAAGTTTGGTTGGACTAAACTTGGAGCTGTGAGCTTAATAAATAGTAAGCAATAACTTAGTCAATGCCAATTGTTGGGGAAGTCACTTCACTTTGTGGGGAGCCTATTCCCACTGTTCATCCAATGTGACAGTTCACTCGGACAACTTGCTTCTTTCTCTCCCCCCGACCCCATGAACAGCACATTCCACCTAGCTCTGGCACTACTTTGCCTGTCATGTGGTGAAATCAAATGCAAAAAAATACGTCGTTCAGTGTATAAATGATGGATGTAATTGGAGATTATATGCAAGGAGGGTCGGTTTTTGTTAATATTCGAGGGTCGGGGCTATTTTTGTAAATATTCATTTTGGTGGGGTTAAAAGTGCTAATTACCCAAGTATTAATTCTTTGTTTAATTTAGTTATTTAAATAGTTTTCGAGGGGGGTTTATATATAGTGCATTCATCTTGATCAGCTCATGTTCTCAGCTGATCTTACCTTGCTTGGACTCTACGCTGACTCTCTGTCGATCGACTCTCATGCTCGGCCACAGACTCTCACATCTCTCATTGAAAGGTTGGATCCCTCTCTCACTCTCTGGTTTCTTTTTGTTTCAATTGAGATTCATGGATTTTCTCTGTCATTCCCTCTCTCACTCTCTGGTTTCTTTTTGTTTCAATGGAGATTCAAGGGTTTTCTCTGTCATGCCATCTCTCACTCTCTGGTTTCTTTTGTTTCAATGGAGATTCATGGGTTTTCTCTGTCATTCCTTCTCTCACTCTCTGGTTTCTTTTTGTTTCAATGGAGATTCATGGGTTTTCTCTATCATTCCCTCTCTCTCTGCTTTCTTTTTGTTTCAATGGGGTTTCATGGGTTTGTCACTTCATCTATCCAATCGGTCGAATTTCATTAGACACATTTTCTCTTTCATTCCCTCTCTCACTCCCTCTAGTTTCTTTTTGTTTCAATGGGGTTTCATGGGCTTCGTCACTTCATCTATCCGATCGACCGAATTTCATGAGACATGTTGTCTCTTTCATTCCCTCTCTCTGGTTTCTTATTGCTTCAATGGGGTTTCATGGGTTGGGTTTGTCACTTCATCTATCTGATCGATCGAATTTCAAGTAGACACGTTTTCTCTTTCATTCCCTCTCTCACTCTCTCTGCTTTCTTTTTGTTTCAATGGGGTTTCATTGATTTCGTCACTTCATCTATCCGATCGACCGACTTTCATGTAGACACGGTTTCTCTTTCATTCTCTCATATATTTCTCTCTTGTTTTTTTTGAATTCAATGTTTCTTGATGGATTGATGTTGTTCTCTGCACTCTTACATACTCCATTGATTCTATTTGGTTCTTTGTCAATGTTTTTTTTTATTGTTTTAATGAATCTGTGAATGGGTTTCATGAGATTCTCACAAACTTTATCTATCATTCCCATTCAATATGCCCATTAAGTCTTTTTGTTTATATGTACATGATGTTATTATCTAATAAAAAATGGTTGAATAACATTCCATATTTATGTGTTATCTGAAAAGTTCCAATCACGAATATATCAATTTGGTAGGGTTTAATTGAATGAGGTTCGGTTTGATTGCAATGGTGCAATGGTGTTTGATTGCAATGGTGTACATGATTTAACTCTGTCATGGCATATGAGATCCCATGTTTTGATGTTTCAAATGTATATTTTTTTTTAGACTAATAGAAAGTTCCAAACAGGGGATCTCATATGCCATGGCAGAGTTTCCTTTGTTTTTTTAGTTTTTCTTCAAATACTCGAGGTGGGTTTATAGTTCATATATCTTGATTTGCTCTTTCATCTTGGTCTACTCATGTTCTCGGCTTGCTTGGTCTCTACGCCGACTCACTGGTTTAGACCTTCTCCCTCTCTAGTTTCTTATAATGGGTTTTTTAAAATGGGTTTCTCAATTTTATTTCAATCTCTCTACTCAATCAGGTTCTCTATATGGATCGACTCTCACGTCTCTCGGTGAAAGGTTTGGATATCCCTCTCTCTCTCTCTCTCTATTTCTTTTTGTTTCAATGGGGTTTCATGTGTTTCATCACTTCATCTATCCGAGATCAACCGACTTTCATGTATGCACATTTTCTCTTTCATTCTCTCAGATCTTTCTCTCTCTTGTTTGTTTTGAATTCAATGTTTCTTGATGGGTTGATGTTGTTCTTCACACTCTTACATACTCCATTGATTCTATTTGATTTTTTGTCAATGTTTTTTTGGTTATTTTAATGAATCTATGAATGGGTTTCATGAGATTCTCACATACTTTATCTTTCATTCTCGTTCAACAGGCCCATTAAGTCTTTTTATTTATATGTACATGATGTTATTATCTTAACAAAAGTGGTTGAATAACATTGCATATTTATGTGTTATCTGAAAAGTTTCAATCATTAATAGATCGATTTGGTAGAGTTTAAATTCAATGAGGTTCGGTTTGATTGCAAAGGTGCAATGGTGTTTGATTGCAATGGTGTACAAGATTTAACTCTGCCATGGCATATGAGATCCCATGTTTTGATGTTTCATATGTATATTCTTTTTTGACACTAATAGAGAGTTCCAAACAGGGGATCACATATGCCATGGCAGAGTTTTCTTTGTCTTTTTAGTTTTTCTTCAAATAGTCGAGGTGAGTTTATAGTTCATATATCTTGGTCTGCTCTTTCCTCTTGGTTTGCTCATGTTCTCAGCTTGCTTGGTCTCTACGCCGACTCACTGGTTTAGACCTTCTCCTCTCTGGTTTTTTATAATGGAATTTTTAAAATGGGTTGCAGAATTTTATTTCAATCTCTCTACTCAATCAAGTTCTCTCTGTGGATCGACTATCATGTCTCTCAGTGAAAGGTTTGGATATCCCTCTCTCACTCTCTGTGTTTGTTTTTTGTTTTAATGGGGTTTCATGTGTTTCGTCAATTCATCTATCCGAGATTGACCGACTTTCATGTAGACACATTTTCTCTTTCATTCTCTCATATCTCTCTCTCTCTCTCTCTCTCTCTCTCTCTCTCTCTCTTGTTTGTTTTGAATTCAATGTTTCTTGATGGGTTGATGTCGGTTTAAACCAGTGAGTCGGCGTAGAGACCAAGTAAGCCGAGAACATGAGTAGACCAAGATGAAAGAGCATATCAAGATATATGAACTATAATCCCACCTCGTCTATTTCAAGAAAAATGAAAAAAACAAAAAAAACTCTATCATGGCATATGAGATCCCCTGTTTGGAACTCTCTATTAGTCTCAAAAAAGAATATACATTTGAAACATCAAAATATGGGATCTCATATGCCATGGAAGTGTTAAATCATGTAACTATTGCAATCAAACCGAACCTCATTGAATTTAAACCCTATCAAATCGATCAATTCAAGATTGGAACTTTTCAGATAACACATAAATATGAATGTTATTCAATCACTTTTGATTAGATAATAACATCATGTACATATAAACAAAAAAGCTTAATGGGCATGTTGAATGAGAATGAGAGATAAAGTATGTGAGAATCTCATGAAACCCATTCACAGATTCATTAAAACAACCAAAAAACATTGACAAAAAATCAAAAAGAATCAATGGAGTATGTGAGAGTGCAGAGAACAACATCAACCCATCAAGAAACATTAAATTCTAAACAAACAAGAGAAGGAAAGATCTGACGGATTGAAAGAGAAAACGTGTCTACTTAAAAGTCGGTCGATCTCGGATAGGTAAAGTGACGAAACACATGAAATCCCGTTGAAACAAAAAGAAACAGAGAGAGTGAGAGATGGATATCCAAACCTTTCACTGAGAGACGTGAGAGTCCATCCACAGAGAGAACCTGATCTAGTACAGAGATTGAAATAAAATTCAGAAACCCATTTTATAAAACCCATTATAAGAAACCAGAGAGGGAGAAGGTCTAAACCAGTGAGTCAGCGTAGAGACCAAACAAGCCGAGAACATGAGCAGACCAAGATGAAAGAGCAAATCAAGATATATGAACTATAAACTCACCTCGACTATTTAAAGAAAAACTAAAAAAACAAAGGAAACACTGCCATGGCATATGAGATCTCCTGTTTGGAACTCTCTATTAGTCTCAAAAAAGAATATACATTTGAAACATCACAACAGGGGATTTCATATGCCATGGCAGAGTTAAATCATGTACACGTTTGCAATCAAACACCATTACACCATTGCAATCAAACCTAACCTAATTGAATTTAAACCCTACCAAATCGATCAATTTATGATTGTAACTTTTTAGATAACACATAAATATGAAATGTTATTCAACCACTTTTGATTAGATAATAACATCGTGTACATATAAACAAAAAGACATAATGGGCCTTTTGAACAGGAATGAGAGATAGAGTATGTTAGAATCTCATGAAACTCATTCACAGATTCATTAAAATAACCAAAAAAACATTGGCAAAGAAACAAATAGAATCAATTTAATATGTAGTACAGAGAATAACATTAACCCATTAAGAAACATTGAATTTAAAACAAATAAGAGAGAGAAAGATATGAGAGAATGAAAGAGAAAACGTGTCTACATGAAAGTCGGTCGATAAAGTATAATATTTTTGGCTTCATCCACACCTCTGGTGCCTTCCCATTCACCACTGTCTTCTCTTATTGTATAATATTTTTCAGTCCATTGAACCTCTCGTTCAGATCGTATACCACACCACCTTCGTTGCTTTACAATTCTTGAAGATAAATGTGTAGGTGATGGTTTGAAATCCTGTTGAGAGAAGAGACTCCATAGAACGTATAGTGGCACGCTTCTTACCAACCTATACAAAGGGGGGGGGGGGTGGATCAATCTCCAATGACCTTCTAGTTTTTGGACCGTAGAGTTGTTTCTCCTCCATTACGGGACCAATTGCCCATGATGGAATAAAAGGTTTCAAACTTTTTTGGCGAACCTCAAGATCCTCGTCTTCGTTTTGGACTGATGTACAGTATCCTGCATGTTCTGAACACAAATCAGCGGGGGCTGGGGCTCGTCTGCTTCCATCTGTCATTAACAATTCACAATACATGTATACATAAGCAGAAGAACCTTGTCAGTCCGAAACATCAAACTCACCTAATAAAAAACTCATAAATTTAGAAAGACTGAGTGTCAATTCATCATAAAACTAGACAAATGGTTAATATTTTTTTCTTTTTTTTTGGACAGGGTGGTGAAATGGTTTTGTTCAAACTTTCAATTAATAACATCATTCAGATATAAACAAAAGACTCCACCTTAAATGAAAAACAGGTGTCAAACAAACAGAAAAAATTGAAGTAGGTTGTTACACCCAGATCCGTTTTAGCCCCAATTCCAGCCCTATGTGTCAATAAAAAGCGACATATATACTCACATTTACACGGTATATGCTTGGAATTTTTTTTTTACATTTTCTATGAATGCATCAATGCAATTCATCAGAGTATATGCTTCATTTTTTATAAAAACATGTACCTCATTAAATGAGGTACACTATTTTTAAAAAATTCAGAACACATGTAGACTGGAATTGAGGCTAGAAATGGGGCTGAACGTAATATTATACGAAAATAAAACAAGTAAATTGAACACAAAAAGATCAGACAAAAGAAAGTGAGCTTATACAACTCTTCAAGAAAAGAAATGAAAGAACAAAATTATCTAAAAGTTGATGATGAGAGATGAAACAGTGAAGTCATTTTTATAGATATCAGTCTCTAATAAAGTATTAACACATGTATTAAATCATCTCAAAATCTTTGATGGGACACATGTCATCTCCTTATTGAGGACATATCTATTCTTATCTATTTCTATATCCTCTATATGACAATCACGTGAAATCTTTGTGCCGTCCAATTAAAACATGTCACATAAACATGAAAAAAGTAACTCTAATCAAATGTCACCTTTAATGATGTTATTTACGAGAAAACCTACACACATGCATTTTATTTTATTTTTTTAAATCATCTACGTGGCACCACAGAAGATCTCATTCCAATAAAAACGTCACATTTTAATTTATTTATTTATTATTTAAAATAGGATCATGTCACGTTTTCCACGCTGGTGATATTTTTTTAGGGTTTGGGGAATATTTTTTTAGTTGATTTTCGTGTTGTCTGTGTCTCTTATTGGGATGGAATATTTGTCTTTAGGGTTTGATTTGATGTGGATTGAAGACCAGCCTCAGAACTTGCACTAAAAGAGCTGAGGACATCGGTGTAGTGCCGGCCAAAAGAACCCCGTCGCTCAAATAAGTGGAGTGAATGAAGAAGACGAAGAAGATGACTTGGAAAACCGGAAGATTAGGATTGCTTACTTGCGAATGTCCTCTCTCCCATTCTCTTGCCCTTTTAGTCGAATGGGTGGCCACGGACATGAAAGATTCCACGAGGTATAGGACTCGGGATTTGTTATGATGTCGTGGCTATGTGGCAAAGCTTTATTGGCCCTAATCGTGGCTGCGACGAGCATTGGTGACGGCTTGTCAGGGTCGGGGTACGTCTCTTTCAATTCGACGAAGTAGAGTAGCCCTGACCCTACCTTGCAGTGTCAATGGTCCCCCCCCCCCCCCAACCTGTGGTTAGGATTGGATCCAAACCCTGGTTAGGATGGTTAGACTCGGGGACATCTCAACAATTATATTATGCGTAGGTGGCTAGTTTTGATTGTCCTCAAAATAGTGGTGGTCTAGTCGCTGAGATGTACTTGTTGAAGAGATCAAGTAATTATGCGTAGGGGATATGATACTTGTTGAAGAGATCAAGTAATTTTTATAATGAAAAAATTTTAATCAAGGATTCTGTGCTTCTTCCATTTTAAGAGCTCATAAAATGCAATTCAATGGTTATTTAAATTTTAAAGATAAATAGTACATATTATGGAACTTTGAAATTTCATAACATGTCATCAATTCAGATATTTATCGGATCAGATAGCTTGATATATAACTTTCTGATTTACAACCAACAAACACATGAATGGAATTTGATGCTCTCCAATGCACAGAGAATTCACCAAATCTGTTTAACAAAACAAGCACTTACAATGCATTCACAATATGTGACATACATGTTTATTTGAACCGCCTAATAGGCGTTTTTGATGTTCTGGAGCAACCCTGTTACTACATATTTTACAAAACTTTGTATGGAAACTTGGACATACATAACAAAGATCAAAACCATTTCTGTGTTTTTTTTCCTTTTCTCTTCTTTACAAGCCAATACCACCTGGGATGCTGACCCACTGAAGCTGCAGCTGCACTTCGCCGCACTCCACATTTCTCAGCCTCAGAATCATATCTTGGATGACCTTGCCATCTTTTACTATGATGGAGCTATCCTCAGCAAGGCAGTTTTGTCTGTTTGGTCGCATGTTTCCTAATACCGTGCCGTTCCGAGTGCTCTCAGTTTGAATCCGTACAGCCTCCACAAATGGCCCGATCTCTATCTCCGCGTCACCCATCTTATCGTCTTGGCTGAACAGGTCCTTGTCGTAGACTCTCTGTGCATCACAAAATTAGAATAAGCACCATTATAAGGATTTGTTTGTTCATAATGTTGAATGTAAAAATCAAGCAAAGGAATTTGTGTCAGAATAAAACTGATGGAAAGAAATATCATTTTCCTTTGAACTTCTTTTTTATTCCATTGCTTGTGACTGATGAAAATGATGGAAATTGATTCCATCACCTTCCTTCACATTCATTTCTATGGGGGGAAATATCACTCTTTTAATAAGAAAAAAAAAAAGAAAAATGAAGGAATTTTTTTTTCTAGTTTGACACAAACACTCATTTTTTAGTGGTCAAAGAGAAAATTTACCATTCTATTATTTTTTTCCTTTGGTTTCCTGCATGCACAAAACACACCCCAAGACACCTCCCAGTATGGTTGGGTTCATGAGATGCGACCAAGATATTAAAGAAGCAAAACGAGGATTGTTGCCAAGTTATGATAAACCAAGTAGAAGATACATTGTTTCATAAAAGAAAATCAGCATGCTCTTAGTAAACTCATTTTGTTCAGCAGAGCAACATTTCACTAGTTGTACTCTTTAACTTAAAGAATGCATAATCACTAAAACTGGACATGTGATTAAAATACTCATACATGAAGATAGCTTCACCAATTGGCCTGCATATTTGTTCTATTCAGATTTTGATCGATTTTTCAAAATTTAAGTAGTCATGATCAACAATATCTACAACTTTTCAGTTGGAAGACTTTTTTAAGCAAAAAAGTAAAACATCAGCTGTGATTTTGCCAGAAAGTCGAGTTTCCAAAACAAAAGGCTATAAAAGTTCAAATCTGAACGTAGTTAGACTGAATTCAACAAGAACAATTTAAATCAAATTTGGAACTGCCCCTTCCATTCACACTCCGAAGCTAATGATGACACAAGCATACTAAATATGAATAGTTAGGATGCATAATCTTTCAAGATCACAAAAAAAGAGTGTGACATTGAAAAATGTAGCAAAGCATGACAGATGCAATGACTAGACAATGTCCTTGGAACACAAATAGTCAAGAATTATGACCTGTTTCAGGTATCAACTCCAAGCAGGGGCAGAGTTGGGATGGTATAATGTGACTCTCTCTCTTTTACTATATCAGGAAATAATAATATAACATGAACCAAGTCAACTTTAAGCTTCTAATGTCAAAAATGTTGTTGGAACATTATTTGAATTTTTACATTTCAGATACTTTCTTGCTGTTTGTTTTCCGAAGCTTCCAAATATAATAGAAAATTTTCAATGGAAACAGAGACAAGAAAGAGAGCTCCATGGAACACCAAGCTGTTATCAAGATGTGATATGATAAGATCACCAAATTAGGTGGTTTATTAGACCAGATACACATAGTATCCCATGGCACACAAAGTCATTAACAAAATATCTTATGTTGAAACAATGCATAAGGTGGATCTAATTAGATAGGTGCTAATATGAAATCCTGAAATTCCCTGGAACACTGATATTATTAAGCACTGAGTAGCCTCTCAAGTAGAAAATTAGAGGAAAACAGAGATTTTATTTAAGAGATTCATACAAGAATTTTGTTCAATCAGAAACTATGAACCAAATGTTCAACAAGTTATTTGCTATTACATTAAATAAATTAATCTCATTTGATTAACTATTAAACTTTCAAATCTCATTGTGAATTAGACATTGGATTCCCAGAGATACAACACAAACATTTTTTTCAGAATTATGTTTAATTGAACATCTCACATTCCCAACCATTTTGTTATGAATGGGCTCAGCTACCAGTAGTCATTTGCTCTCTGAAAAAACCTATATCTTTGTGTATAGTTCATTCTATTGCAGAAAATGGAATAACATATCCAATGAGATATGCGAAAAACGCAGAAAAATACACACATACAAGTCTGATTGGCAAGCTTGGATCGGCAACATACAGAGTTAAATCTTCATTCCACTGAGGATTGATGTTTTTCTTAATTACTCGAGTCTTCAGTTTCTGCAAAATGAGAAACAAAAAGTCATGATGAATGGGTAAAATTTACAGTGTGACTCAAATGATCAAATTGTGCTGCGGGGTGACTAGCTGAAATGAGCTACATGAAACTAATGGTGGATCAGAATAACGGGTTCTCATCTCAGGAAATGTGCAACACATCCAAACCAAAAAACTAATTTATTAAAATCGGAACAGTAATTGAAAGTAAACTTATTTTCGTAATGATACAATTCTCTATATTTGACATGATATCCCAGGCAAGAACACGTTATTCTAATATTCATGTCATTGTGCTAGTTCCTTATCACACCATCAATTCATAATGAAAACATGAGTCCTTTGTAAAAAAAATTGTGCATCCACCTTGCTCTCTTATTTAATGTTCGGTAATGCTTCAAATCTACCCATCCATCCTCAACCAAATAACCAAACTATAACATCATTTGTACATCTACCTGCTTTATATCTCTCTCATTGTGCTATTCTGGGATGACTTATCTACCTTACTTTTTCACTTATCCTACTCCGATCAAGGAACAGTTAAACCAAAAAAATAATTCACTAAAACAAAACCTAGAAGGTTCGCTCATTTATTCCAGAACCCCTTCCCGTCTAATACTCCGAATAATTGATTGATCACGTACTATATGCACACATGAAGTTGGATTACCATTTAAATTGCATCTCATTAATAATGCATGTTATTCAATCATTCACATATTAAATAAAGTAAACATGTTAACGAGTGATACTTATTTTGCTTATGCAACAGAATTAAAACAATAAAAGGAAAAAAAACACTCAACCAAGCTTCATTTTACTAGATTTTAACATTGTTTACTAATGATGTTGCCTGAACTCAAATGTTATAACTTGAATTTAAAGATCACTGTATCATAACATTGGTGATGTTGCATGTCTTAAAATATATTTTTTTATCACTTTTTATATTTTAAAACTTTTCTTGAATTTTGTAACTTAAATTTTACTGAAAATGAATTTTTGCCATCTCATTAATAATGCATGCTATTCAATCATTCACATAAGTAAATATGTTAATGCGTGACACTTATTTTGCCTATGCAACAGAATTAAAACAATAAAAGGAAAAAAAAACACTCAACCAAGCTTCATTCAACTAGATTTGAACACTGTTTACTAATGATGTTGCCTGAACTCACATGTTATAACTTGAATTTAAAGGTCACTGTGTCGTAACATTGGTGATGTTGCATGTCTTAAAATATATATTTTTTATAACTTTTTGCCCCCGTTTGGGAAACAGAATAAGCGAGTATAAGGGTAGTATAAGGGTGGTATAAGAATAGATAGGAAAAATGGTTGTTTGTTTGCAGGGTATAACTTGATATTATTAAGCCAGTTTAAACGAGTATAAGAAAGTATAACAATTCTAAGTAACCCCTAGGATAAGCTATACTCATTTTATCTATTCTCGTGGGCCCACATGTCAAATCAACTTTTTACATCTTATCACATCAAATCACATGTCAACACCTCTTATACATCAAATGGCACACATGTCAAATCAAATTTTTTACACTTTATTTATATTTTATTCTTTATCAATCAAACAACTCAACCTTTATTCCTACGTTTTCTAATGAGAATAAAAAAAACACAATCAAATAGAAAATCTCTTATTCATGTAGATTTGTTATCTATACTGACATAGTTATCAATCTAGAATAACTCAATTACGCTATCCAAACGGGAACTTTATGTTTTAAAACTTTTCTTGAATTTTGGTAACTTAAATTATACCAAAAATGAATTTTTGCCATTGTCCAATTATCCCCGAATTCCGAACCGGCGACAAGGATAGAAGCCTAGAACCCACCTCATGCAACCCACATACAAAGTATAACATTCTGCCATTCAAAGAGACAGACACAGTCATGCACTCATGCCTGCAGTCCTAACTCAGTATATGAAATAATGAAATCTCTAATATAATATACATTGTATTATGTAAGTATATACTCTATTGTTAGAAAAATATAAAAAAGTATGTATTCAATTCATTCGACTATTTATTTCTTTTCTCCTTTTTTTTATTTTGAAAAAATGTTCTTCATAGAAATGTGTTTCGAAATTTTTTAAAAAAACGTCATGTTACTTCAAAAGTAACCACAGAAATAACTAAGTGTGATGTTTTATTTAAAGAGACCTCAATTATTCACGGATAATGTTTCGTACAGCACTACAATATCTTTTCCAGCCCAATTTTAGTCTACACACATTTTTATTTTTAAAAAAATAGTATATCTTATATTCTATATGTATTTATAAAAATAAAGCATATATTTCAATAAATTAAAAAAAAATTCTATCAAACCATATACCTCATTAATGTGAGTATATGACGCTAACAAAACACATGAGACTGAAAAAGTGACTGGAAGAGCAATTATTCACATCATATCAAAAAAGAAGTTCAAAACTTCACAAACACGATCGGGTTGGGATCGTCTGTGGGGTGCCACAGGGTCCAGTAAAAACACGCCACATGTCCCCATTTCATCATTTCATCATCTTTTCAAAAAAAAACCAAAACAAATAATATTTTTGAAATACCCCCCTGACTCACAAAAAAAAGCCATCCATCACCCCCGAAGTCCCAAGCTTCCCAAGCTTCTTTATCTTTTCATAAGGACCCCCCAAAAAATAATATTTTCAAAATACTCCCCCCACTCACCTGGACCAAAACAGGAGTCCGAGCCTAATTTTTTTTAAAAAAAATTTAAGTCATTATAAACTATATTATTCTACTTATCAATAAAAAATAATATTTTATTAACTTGGACTTCAAATCTGTCTCCAAGTAAAAAAATAAGATAACTTAGGGTATAATATTAATGTCTACAATCAGTGACATAGTGAGAAATTTTACTTAGTGGAGGTGGACTTTAACTTAGACTATAAATTTTCATCAACTTTTTTATTTTCTTATTGTTGAAAACAACACTAAGTTTTTTAATTTTGAGAATCCACAATAAAATTAAGATTAAATACAGAGTTAGAATAATCTGACAAATTTGGTGGTTCGAAACATACAAATGCGTTTTCCGAAAAGCAAATATCGCCTCACTTTCAAAAATCCCTGCAATTGACACCTATGCAACAATATTTTTTTAATTCTCATAAAATAAAATAAACATAATTTTTAACAATTACCTTCAAACCCAATGTTTAAACATAATTTTTTAACAATTATATCATTGGGTTTGAAGGTAATTATTTTTACTGGGGACATGTGATCGTGTTTTTACTGGGTGCCACAGGAACGACCCTGTGGCATCCCACAGATGATCCCATCCCAACACAATCACCCCAAAAAAAAATCCCCACTGATCCCAAATAAACCACGCATAAATCGATAATAAAAAAATGATCGAGAGAAAGAGAGGGAGGGGAGGGGAACCTGAACCTGATTGGCCAATTTGAGGACGACATAAGCGTCGCTACTGGTGGTGTCGCGGATGGCGAGGTTGATCCCCCTCAACACCCTCACCTTCAGAAGCCCCAGCACTCCCTCCATCGGACCCCCACCGTCCGATCGCCGATGATCGCCTAACCCCACCCACAGAGCAGCCTAAACAACAAGAAAGTCGACCCGCGTTTTCCGTTCCTCCTCTTTTTTTTTAATCTTTATGGGACGAGAGAAGGAGAAAGAGAGAGAGAGAGAGAGAGAGAGAGAGACAGAGTCGCACGGCCGGCCTAAACATAGGGAAATACATCGTCAGGTGCCGGCGTTAGACGCGGCGGATCACTCGTAAGCTGGTTCGTGATTGATTTGGAAATGGAAAATGTTATGCACGTTCATTTTCCGGTCTAGAATGCAAGACACTGTGTGTGTGTGTTTTTTTTTAATAAAAATTATATATTTTATTTAATGAGTTATGTATTTTTAAAATAAGTGAAGTATATATTTTAATTAATTAAAATATTTTATTTATAAAAAAAATGAATGTTTTTTAAAAAAATATACATCTTGACACATGAGTAAAAGAGACCACTGAGATAAATAAGATTTTAATAAATAAAACCATTCAATTCATTAGATCATATATTTTATCTTTTATAAAAATAAGATGAGATATATAATTTAAAAAAATTACTTTCACCTATTCTCGCATAATCATCCACATTTTTTGTTGCTATCATAGACAAGCCTCCTCATAGCTGCAGAGATGACAATCCGATTACTCCTATCACGTATTGTTTTTTTGATAAAATATAGGTCACATGCCGTTACTACATATTGAATACGAAGAAATCTATATATATACTAAAGGAAAGTGTTTTTAATTGTATGTAATATAATTTTACATATTTACTCTTAATAAATTTGTTAAAATATATTATTATTAAAAACTAATATTAAATCTCTTAATATGTTGTTATTATTTTTTATTAGATTTAGATTGAAATAATCATGGGATATATATAATAAAGAGGTAATTTCATGTTAAATATGAGTTTCAACATTTGATCTCACTTTTTATCTTTAAATAATCATTTTTAGAAAAAAGTTATTTCAAAGTCATAAGTATATATCGAAAAATCTCTTTCTAACGAGTTATTGATCACTCAATCTAAGTTATACTTGAAAAATTATGAATTTTTAAAAAATTTCAAGAATAATTTAATTTTTGATTTTTTTTATCTATATATAAATTGGATAATATTATCCGTATCCACCAAATAATAATGTGTTTTTTTATGTATATCTCTACAAAGTCACGCATTAGCAAAATATCCATGATGATTTATTATTTCTAATAATACCATCTAAACAGGAGTGCAACTCGGCGGGTTGGATCTGGTTAGAGCTTAGCCAGAACCCAAGGTTGGAGAAACCCAACATGACCATCAGATTTGAGAAGCTCAATATGAACCCAACCCATCGAGTTTTGTTTGGATTCGGGTTAGGTTGAGCTCGGATTGGACTTGTACTTGGGTTGGGTTCGAGTTTGATTTAAAAAATGTATTATTTTAAATAATTAAAATTTTGCAAGAATCGATTATCTGCCTAATAAAACTAAAGAAAATGAAAATGAGGAACATTTTTATTTAGAGAATATATATATATAGAAACTATAAAAAGTAAACTATTATACATAAAAATAAATTGTACAATTCAAATTTTATTATACACATTAAGAAATTATAATTTTACTTAGATACAAAAAATTCATGTTCAGGTTGGTTCGGATTACTTGAACCATCAATCCAAATTCAACTCAGTTTGAATTGCTCGGGTTGGACTGGAATGCTAAAATGCCAACTCATATCCGCCCAAATTTCAGGTTGGGTCGGGTTCAACCCGTTCAAGTTGCATCCCTAATTCTAAAAGATTTAAATTGTACATAAATGTCATTTTTTTTATCTATTCGAATGATATTATTAGTTTTAGAGTTTTAAATGAGATATTTTTATAATATGGGGTTGCTGGAGAGGTATATAATAAAAATTCATTTTTAATTGTAACATATTTTTTATGTTTCATTTTAAATTTTACAAATGATTTATTTGATGATTAATAAAAATTTTATTATATCATTTATATATATAATATGATATATTATATGATATATAAATAAATTTAAAAAATTGAAAGTATTAATTATGAGTAATTTTTTTAATGGCGTTGAGAAGATGTGTTACTGAGAGAGACGTTAGAGAACTGAAAGTCTAAAACTATAGAGCACTGTTTAGAACGGGGATAAGATTTATGACATGATATATATTTATCCAAGCATAAGTGAGTATAAATAATGATAAAATGATTTTGTATTTGGTTGTTTTGAATTATTCTTATTGGTAAATGTAAGAATAAATGTTTTGTTGTTTAAATAAAATGTGAATAAAGTGTGAATAATGATTTAACAAGGTAAAAAATAATGATAGTTGATTTGACATGTGATTTATAAGAGGTGATGACAGTTGATTTGACAGTGGACTTACATATTCTTTGGGTGGAATAACCTAGGATAACTTTAATTCCAAGGGTTGATTGGAATCCATATATCACTTTATACCAATTTATTCTGGCATACTTTATCAGGGGTTATCCGGGGAAATAAACACACCAAAATTCTTATCCGAGGTTATTCATAGGCTTATACCCTATCCAAATCGAGGGCTTAAATTTTTTACCATTGTTATGACCGTTGCAAATAATGAAATAATATAAAATCTTATGTCTAACAAACATAGTTGCTTATTTGATGATTTTTAGTAGTTATCACAAATACACCTACTATTTATGAAAAAAACCTTCAAATTGTATAGTTTTTAAGCTATAATTTATAAAAGCTTTGTTACGACTTAGTTTTTTTTTATAGTTTAAAATGCAAATGTATATGTTTCATTAGTCTCTTTCACTTACTGTATTGTACTAAGACATATACATCATTAGAAATTTTTTATATTTTTTATAAATAATATCATTTTATTTATTAAAATATATATTCCATATTTGCATATATTATTACATCCGATATATGATTATTTTAAAAATAAAAACTTGTGGACTGCATTTTAAGCTACAGAATGAATGAAGTGTAACATTTTTTCAATTTATAATCTATGTAAATTCAAAGTTCCAATGAAACTGTGTGCAACAATTCAACTAACAACGCCCTTGATTTTATTCTACCTTCTAAAACGTTTCCCTTTCACGTCCCCACTAAAGGTAACATTTCATTTGAATACATTACAAGCAAAAAAAAAAAAAAAAACTAGGGTTTAGGAGAGAAGATGGAGGCGGCGTGCGAGGCGGCGAAGGCCGGGGACTGGGAGGAGCTGAAGCGTATGGTTGCGGACGGCGCCGACGTGACGTGCTTCGATGGGGAAGGCAAAACGCCCCTGATGTACGCGGCGGAGCGCGGGAACGCCGAGGCGGTTGAGCTGCTCCTCCGGGCTGGCGCGCCGTGGAACGCCCTCAGCCCGTCGGGTCTCTCCGCCGGCGACTTCGCCATGGACAACGCGCATCAAGAGGCCTTCGATGTGCTGCTCAATGCAGGTTTACGGTTTACTATGACTTCTCTCATGTACTTGGTCATGTTTTTTCTTTTCTTGTACAATTTTTTTGGGTGTTGTAACACAGAGGGAACTGTAGAAATGGCAGAGTGAATGTGAATGTCTAATCTTTATTTTCATTGGGTATTGGGTTTGTGGGGAGCAGGACATGAGCCCTTATTAAAAAAAATTGAAATTGCCCCCCAACAAAGAAAACGAATGATCTCTGTATAAAATATTAAAAAGAAGAAAAGAATAAAGGGAGCTCCCAAGGATGGCAAGCTATGTTGTATGTGTAAGCAGCGGATAAAACTGCAGAGCATCTCTTCATCACGTGCCCGGTAGCGAGACATGTTTGGGCCATGTTTTGTTCGACAAAGGGGATGGTGTCGGATGTCTGATCCCTCTTGATGGTGGGTGACACTCTTTAAAGAACGCTATGGAAATGGTGGCCCGAATTCAAGATTTCCAATCCATTCTCATCGGATGTCCTTGCTCAGTAAAGAATGATTTGATTTGGCAGCAGAATTTTTCCGCTTTCGATCAAATGGAAGTTTGGCAGGGTCGATCAAATCAGATTTTGGGAGGACTGCTGGTGTGGAGAAGCATCCTTTCATGAAGACTTTCCGAGTTTGTATTGGATTGCTGAAAACAGGGGAGGTTTAGTGCATCATGGATGGAATTGTTTTGTTTAGATACATGTTTATCTAGGCAGTTAAGGATTCAGGAGAAAATGAAAAACTATGAATGTTCAGAACCAGGGAATTTCTTTGGAACTCTCAAGGATGGTTTGTGTGGAAGGGAGGATACAAAAAGACGACAGTTTTTTTAGTTTATTAAATGATACTATTCAATGTCATGGTAATTTTATTGCTGCTTGCATGATTGCACGTCGTTGACTATTTCTTCCTTCTTCTTAGCAGCTGAAAAGCACTTCTTAATAACCGAAAAACAAGGTAGTTATTACCCTTCATGTACCTTCAAAAATCAGAGGACTGTTGGGATATTGTATCTTGGGAGTCAAAACCCAGGGAGAGGATACTTTTCTTAAGAAAGTGCCTTTGATTTTTGAGCATCCTTCACCTGTGGGCAATAATTCAATCATTTCTCACTCCATTTAATTGGAGTGTTTATTTCACAGTATTTCATGTAAATTAATCTAAAGCACGTGCACTTTAGATTGATATATTTCTTCTACTTGCTTAAAATAAATTGGTTGGATTGAATGGCTAACATGCTCTATGAGTATCGGGTGCAAACTGATTCTAACACATTCTTTTCATAAAAGCACAAAGGATGATTTTTTTTTCGGACACACTTTCTTTTGCATGCTATTTGCCATACCAGAACCATAGACCACATAAATGGTACAGGTCCATTGAATAGTTTAACTACAAGCAGAGTATTTCTATTGTTCTTGTAAATTTATCAATCTTGATATTCTGGTTTGATTGTTTTGAGCAGGGATTCAATCTGAGTTGGTGCTGGAGCAGTTGCAAGGCAAACAAATAAAAATGGAAGTGATTCTAGTGAAGACTATTTGAAAGAGAGGGTTGCTTTTAGTGAGGACAGACTGATGGATTCCGACAGCAAGGCAGTGATGATGGCTTGGGAGAAGCCATTGATGGAAGCTCATGCTAGAGCAATTTGTAGTGGAGGTGGTGGTAGTATACTGAACATTGGGTTTGGGATGGGTCTCATAGACACAGCTATTCAACAGCATACCCCTGTTAAGCACACAATCATTGAGGCTCATCCTGAGGTTTATGATCGAATGCTTCGCTCCGGATGGGGAGAGAAAGATAATGTGAAGATAATATTTGGTCGCTGGCAAGATGTTCTTTCCCAACTTGAGTCCTATGATGGTAAGATCTTTTGATCATGGAGAACTGCTTTCTTTCTTCTTGTTTATTGGGCTTTCAAGAATTTGCAAACAGATAAAACGAGCCATTGATTTTTTATATGATATATGGAAGTGAAGAGGAATTTATTCTGTTTACCTTTGGTTCTATCCTATGAAGCACAAACACTTTAATGAAATATTTTATCAGTATTGGATGTATCAGATACAGGACACATCATGTCACGTGTTGGACACATCTCATATGTGGCTAAAATTCAAAAATAACTTTTTGAATTTCGAACACGCATTAGACACAATATGGACATGGCGTGGAGCCGTGGACACATGTCGTTTATGCAAGACAACTTTGCAACTTTTTCCTTAGTAACTATGTTAGCTTGCTGTTCACATCAAGTCAAAATGAAGTTAAAACCTTGATTGAATTAATTATTGATACACCATTATAGTTATATATCAACTTTTTGTAGTTTATGAATGCGTGCCTGTTTTTTTGTCATATAGTCATAATATAAATATATTTATTTGTTGACATGTCTTTGTCATGTCCCATTTTTCCGAGATTTGCCGTGTCACCATGTCACCGTGTAAGAACTTCATCTTAGTCGCAATAGTCAAGGTTGTAGAACTATCAAGTTCTAGTGAAGATTGTAATTAATTTTAAGCGGATAATATATTTATATATATCTTTTAAACCCGTGTTTCTGACAATTCTATTTTATTCACTAAAAATTCCATTACACTGCATTTTTAAAAATTTCTTGTTGTAATGCAACATCTATGCCAGACTAATCCTGATTCATGTGTCATGAGTATTTAACTAGGAATCACTGGTGTACATTTGACTTGTCTTTTCAGGGATATTTTTTGACACGTATGGGGAGTATTATGAAGACATGAGGGAATTTCATCAGCACCTTCCTGTTCTACTAAAGCCTGGAGGAATATATTCGTACTTCAATGGCCTCTGTGGAGGTAATGCGTTTTTCCATGTTGTTTACTGTCAGCTCGTCGCCTTAGAACTAGGTAATCTGGGTTACTCGACCCAGTTCATCCCCTTGCCTGTCAAGGATTGCTTGGAGGAGAAAATATGGGAAGGTGTCAAGCACAAATATTGGCAGCTTGACACGTACTATCTCCCTCTTTGCCAGTCATCTTGTGATCCTGAATGATTTTACTAAACAGAAATCAATTTCAGTTTAAATCTCTTTTCAGCTTTGTGTAACATGTTTCATGGCTGGTGCAACTACATGTCATGTACCTTCCAAATAAATGCATATATTTTATTTTACCATTTGGTGGTAGGAAACATTGGTAAAGTAGAAGTCTCATATCAGTGCGTGTTTGGATGAATGACATGTGTCCATCAAAGAGCATAGATGAGATTTCCATTAGTAATAAAAAATTTAATCGGTGGAGGATCTTTAGGTCTTTGATGGACGTATCATAAATATATTCTTCATGGCCTGTATTTTTAATTGGTGGAGGGTCTTTAGGTCTTTGATGAAACATGAGTTTTTTATATTTTATGTATGGAGCATTGGAGTATATACAATTTATCGAGTATATTCTTCATTATATGTTAAAGTAAATGCACACGAGGGCTGCATGTTTAACTGTCTCTAGGAAAATGATATGTCCAGACATGCAGGTCTTAATTGTTTTGATTTTTTTAAAAGTGTATATTTTTCATAATACAAAAGTCAGTACATATTTTTTTAAAAAAATTTATTCAAGCACGCACTGTACTAGTGAAATATATACTGCGCATGAGATTGTAAATGAGACTGAATGTATGAGCACCTTCTGTTTCTAACACTACATCGAATCGAATATATAGAGATCATAAAAGCCAATGTACTGAGCCGTAATACTCCTGGTCGGCACAAAAAACTATTCTAGTGTGAATAAGATGGCTGAATGAAGTGAAGTAAGCGTTGATAACGTGACATCTGTTGAAAAACATGAAAGGCGAAAGTGGTTCTCCACCGATTAGAATGTTAAAAAATCTGGAACCGCTGAAAATGCAAAATAATCTATATGCAAAATAATCTATCTTTTGCTTTAGCTTTTTCTCTCTCCTCTCTTTAATTGTACTCTAAAAATGTGTCTGTGATACAACAAGTGCTTATCTAGTGCTTCTATACGAGAGAACTTGATTCCTGCATTTCTTCCATGCAAACGACACATACACACGTCTTTCTTCTGCTATAAATTGGGGATCCACATTGGACCAGAGTGAATTGCATCAAGAAGTTATTAATTGTTTTTCTGTGAAAGTTTTGCATTTTCACATTTGTTTTGATGAGGGGAAGATTCATGCTTGGAGGATCAAAGATGTTGCTCAGGTAATCCCCTCTCCCTCGCCAAAATTATGGTATTCTCATGTTTTCATTCAAAAATATGTCATTGCGATAAAATGTCTTGCATTCTAGAGGGCTGATTTCTGAGTGAGATGTTCTGAAAACTTGTTTAATTAAGGAGTTTGTTTCAACTTTTAGTATAAAAAACAAAAAAGTGAGTTTCTTGAAAATCAAGTTTTATTAAGCTGCTTTTTACATAATCATATTTTTTAAACGGATTTTCAAATAGTCTGAAGCAGTTGCATGAGATTGGTTTAAGAGAAAGGAGATGATAATAAGCAGGGATTATGTGATTCTTATTTGTTTTTTCCGTTATTATTTTACATATATTAAGATTAAGATTGATTGAATCCTAGGAATTATACCAACAAACAACACCTTTTTTTGCAAACAACACATAATTTTTCTAGTATCCCCCTCTACGTGAAGGAAGATCAATAATCAAATAAAAAAAAGGAAAAAAAAAAACTTTTTCCACATGTTGAATCTCATTATATGTGAGAATATGTATATACTATTATTATCTTTAACACTTCAGGCACGTGTCCCCGATGTGGAAAAAATTGTGGTTAGGGCCTTAGAGGAGTCATTGTTATTGCTATTTTAACTGGACAAGTTATGATTCGACCCTAACGAAAATTTTATGTATCACTTGGTTTTATTGGATTGTATTTTCATGAGAATTGTATTAAAGTTGGATATTTAAAAAAAAATTTTGCTAAAAGGTTCATGTACTTTTTATTGTTGCATACGTTGAACATGCAAACTCCAGAAAACTCAAGTAATACAAATCTGGATTGGACATGGAATATGAAAAAACGATCTTATTCCCTTCGGTTTTGGCATATCAATAATGAGTTATTCCTGTTATCCAAATAATTTTTTCCTTTTATTCCATATTTTTCATTGTTTTTCCACCTCTATTCTACTGACCAAACATGAGGAGTTAATGGTAGTTAATTGAATTTTAGAACGGAAGAAAAAAGCACCCATGAGAGTGTCACCTTTTGAAACATATAAAATCATGCCAGGCATGCATATCTTAATAAATATTTGGGTCCTAATGAACATGACATTTTTAATGTCATTTTTAGACATCATGTCATTAATGTCATTAATGCAATGTATAAATCATAATATTCCACTATATCATATATACACACTTTATTACCAAAAAAATGTAATAAACATTCAATTTATTTGAACATGTATCTCTTTTTTTTTCTTTTTTCTTTTTTTGTAAAAGAATGTATTTCATTGTCTAGTACATGTTTTAAAAAATAAAAAATAAAACTTGTGTTGTCCACAAAAATGACTATAGAATTGACTTACTAAACATTTTTCTATGCGGATTGATACACTCTAGTCGTGGATACCCCCAATTAACTATTCTAGTGCATTATGTACTAATTTATATTGTTCTGGTGTATTATATAAAAAAGAATTTTATACTTTTCAAGTGCATCATATAAAAAAGATTTTTTTTAAATATGCGTGCTAATTTATCTAAATATATTTATCTATCTATTATACTAAACAAAAGTGTTTAAATTTTCAACCATGTTCCTTCCTTTAGTTATTTAATTGAGCATAAGAATAAAAAAATACATATTTTAAAAATCAATATATTAACAATGTAAGATATTCTATCTTTCAATTTCATAAATTTTAAAAAAATACATAGAATGAATGATTTTGTATTAGGATAAGAATGAAACAAAAAATTTATCTATCTATATAATATGTGTATCGAAATTGGATAATGTCATATCCATATTTATCCAATCTCAAAATTTTTAATACCTTTTTACATATATACCCTTAAAAATCATATTTTGGTATGAAAATTGTTTTTTATTTAATCCATAGATATAGATGATGATTTTAGAGTTTCAAATGGAAGATTTTGATAATAATAAAAAAAAATTATTTTCAGATATAACACATCTCTTTTATTTTATTTGTAACTTTATCAATTATTAAAAAAATTATTGTATTATTTTATGTATATATAACATAATGTGTTAGAATTCTGCTTGAATAAAACATTGTCCATGTTTGCATTGCAGGGAAAAGAAGCAAGGGCAGGTCATCCTTGCGACGAATAAGCGAACAAAGTTTGAAAAGGAAGAGAGGGTACTGGGAGCTGAGAAGACTGAAAACGAGGGCCCGATGTGGGTCCCGCATCCGCGAACGGGGATATACTATCCGAAGGGGCAAGAAGCAGTGATGGAAGGCGTCCCGGACACGGCCGCCTCTCTGCGTCCCACGTTCTGGTTTCGGACCTTGGACGGCGTCGATTCACCCCGAACGTTCGAAGCCCGACATGATCTTTCATTCCGCGACGAATGATAAGAGTCGGTGATATCTTCTGGTTTATAATACGTGAGAGAATAAGCTAGCTGTTGTATATGTAATTGAGAAGAGACTGGATTAATATATATACGAGACTGTTACTACTGTGTTACACTACTCCCGTGTATTTGAGTACATGGTGTTTTTTTTTTTTTAGGAGCCAAATTGTAGACTAGTATCCATTTCAATCATAACCAAAATAGATTCTGTCTGAATAAGTGTGAGAGGAAATAGTGAAAGAAAAAAATCATTATAATAGAAAGAAAAAACCACGAGAAAAGGCAGTTCGTGAAAGCCGAAGAGTTTGATGTAGAAAATGCTTCTACATACAAAATATCCACCCCTATATGGTCCAAGCGCTATTCAGTAATATAAAACCAGTCTTCCTCCCCCCCCCCCCCCCCCCCCGGAAGGAGTACATGGGTTTGTTAGGTTGTTGGGGTTATTGGAAATCTTAAGATTCAAGGATTGGGTGCTCACACTAACAATACAGTGTATGAAATTGTCTAATATTATCAGTATATACTTTATTATTGTGGAGTCTAGAAAATTCTACAAGAAGGATGGTGATGTGTCCATTCTAGGACGCTCCATGTGATATAGGAGGGGATGTGGAAGAGGAGCACTGGATGAGTGTATCTTAAAAAAATACAACGAGAGTTGTGAAGGAGGCTTCATGTAAAACCGAACGTATCATTTTTCTTTGTTTTTTTTTTAAATGAATAAATTGGTAGAACAAGATTCTTCTACCCCACTATAAAAAAAGGGTTAAAGACATCAAAGTTCTCGCAAACATGGGTAATCTCATATAAGTTTTTATCAAAGTTAGGGCAGACATATAAGTCTTTAAAAACTCACAAAAACCCATATATATCCCTAGTTTTAACAAAAATTAATCCTAACATAATCTACCCTACTTAACTTTAACTTATAACCATAAAATGATTAAATTATCTTCAAATTTTTAATCGTTTTCAAACAATACCTCAATAGAAATGAAGAAACATAAGAAATCTTACAATGATAAATTGATCTTTGCATGGACTAATTTATTTTTGTGTTTGTTTATAGAGACTATAATGTTTACACAATTACATGGTGATAAATATTTTTGTCAAATTTAAATAAAAATTTAATCTGATGATGATAATTAGATTTTTGTGAGTTTTTAAGGACTCATGTGTCTACCCCAACTTTCACAAGGGCTTACATGGGATTACCCATATTTACAAGAATGTAGATGTCTTTAACCCCACCCCCCCCCCCCCCCCCCATTACTCACGCATCTACCAAAACCCCAATGATCTTTGCGTTACTACTCCTCTAGGACTCGTTAATACAAATGCGTGAATATGTGAAAATTAGCAATTCTAGTATGCGGTTTAAATGTTACAGACATAATTTTTTCTTCTTCTTTTAATTCGTTTGATATAGATCGTTAATGTAACATGTGGCGAACTCCCACCAAACCACTCCTCCACTCAATGACATTTTGCCTCGCTATCCTTAAACCCCACATCAAAATAAAAAGTGCATCATTTCTTTGTTGTAAAGTCTTATCAGGCTTTGGCAATCTGAGTACTCAAAACAGGGCAAAGAAGCCCATGGTCCCAACGCTAGCCGCCATGTCAAGGTAAACTCTCAATTGCAGTAACAAAGCACACACACGAAGAAATCAGAGACCTTTTTTTAAAAATAAAATAAAACAAACTTTGCCTTGTCAGCACGTGACGTCTCGTCCTAATCCTCCCAAAACACTCCCGCCTTCGAAGTTGCGTAAATTTCAACGATCCAAAATAAACAGAAACCTATTTCCCCGCTCATTAGGGTTTCTTCCGATTTCGTTTGGGACTCGATTTCGATTTAAGATCAGATTTTTTTTAGGGGATTTGTTCACCAGAACATCATACATGGCTTCGATTTTTGATCTCTGGGAGAAAGATTCCTTCTTCGCCGCCGCCGAGGAAGTTCAAGAATCTTCAGACAGGTCTCCCTCTCTTTTTGATCCGGATTTTTTTATTTTCTAGGGTTTTTGATCCATATGTTTTTTTCTATGAACAATGTAGGATGGAATCTGTTTATAGAAAATGGAATCACGAGAGAAAAAATCAGTCGAATTCATACGAGCTCCGTCGAGAATTGCAGACGGCTCTCGGTACCGCTAAGTGGCAGGTATGTATTATTTGATCAATCAATTTGTGTGAATTTGAGGATTTGTTTTGAATTCTGCAATAATTGATTTGGATGGATTTGATGAAGCTAGAGGAATTCGAGCGGGCGGTCCGAATGAGTGATGGTTCGTCGTCCACCTCGGCCGAAGATGGCACGATTGCCCGGCGCGACCAATTCGTGGCCGCGATTGGGCATCGTATTTCATCGGTCGAGGCAGTGCTCGAGGAGTCTGCCATTGGAGATGGCGGGATGTCTTTGCGATGGGTCTGCCTTGATGAAGGGGAGCGCGATGAGCTCGCTCTGTTCCTCTCTTGCCCGCCTCCGTCCAATGAGAATGTGGTTTCGATTGCACCCCCGGTTGAGGTGGATCGAGGAGATGGGATGGGAGAGTGTCCTTTGAAGATGGCCTTACATGGGCATCGGAGGGCGGTGAGTGCCAGCGCAGATTTTGGGATGTGGAAGAGCCTTGCTGTGGATGATGAGGAGGCCCAAAGGAGGTCGTTTGATGGACGGCCTGATTTGGGGCCTCCGAAGGTGGGTCGCGTAGAATCCATGGCCAATATGAAGTGGCCAGTGAATGGGTTTAGGAATGTGAAAGGAGGGGATCGACACCAGGTTTTGGTGGTGGTTGATGCAAGCAGTTCACAGTCGCATCAGTTGAATCTGGTGAGGAAAAATTGAGTTTTATGGTGATTGTTAAGATTGAATTACTTTTACATGGTGTGAAAATTTATATGATTGGATCAAATGTGTAGACCATGACAGGTTATTTATTCTCCATATTTTTTTGTTGATAATTGGAATTTGGTGTTTAAGGATATAAATGCTTGCTATGAACGGAATAAAAGCTGCCTTGATAGCTGTGGGGAGTACACTTATGATAAGCAGCTTTATGGGTGGATTGGGGCACTTCATAGGCAACTTCAGAGGTCTCAGTATCAAATCCAATACAGTCGGCCAGTCCAAGTAGCCATTTGGGTGCTTCTTGCCATTTGTTTTATTGGTATGTTGTATGCAACTTGAAATTGCTTATGTATGTGATGTATTACTCTGATGAATTGATGATGTCATATAACTTGCAAATAACTTTTAGTTGGTATTCCATTTATGTTGGTTCATTGTTTTAGAAAGAGATCCTTTTACATATTACTGATTTCTATTTGTTTGTTTATTTTTCAAATTCACCAGTATGGTACTGTGCTTTGTGCACATCTGGTAATTTTACCACTGAAGTTGTAAAGCATTTTTAACTCCGCTGAAGTTGTCCCAATATATGTATCCCTTGCTTTTCTTTTCACTTCTCCATGGTATTTTTTCTTTTGCACACTAATATCCTTAGCAAAAACATGCTGCGAGTGAGTCTCAAAGTCAGACCATGTTTTATTGCAGCACTAATGTATTGTGTGATGTTGATTGTAATGTACTGTAACACTGATTACACTATAAAAAATGTATTGTAACACTAATGTATTTTTTATTTATTGCAACACTAATGTAATGTGTGATGGTTCTGGACACAAAAACAGAGACATAAGTGAACTTGTTAAAGAAAAATAACTGGATTATTGAAGCATAATTTGAAGCATGTTTTAGATAACCGGATTATTGATAAGCACAATTTGAAGCATATTTTAGATAAGCTATTTGAAGCATTATTCACAACAGGATTTGAAGCATAATTTGAAGCATGTTTTAGATAAGCAAAAATAACCAGATCATTGAAGCATAATTTTAGAGACATAAGTGACCATGTTTTAATGCTTAATTTGAAGCATATTTTAACTTGATGTTTCTTAATCTCTTTTTTTATTATTCTTCCTGGAATTCCTTGCTCCCTGCTGTAGATCAACTCTGCCTCTACAAATATTCTATATTTAAGATCTGATATGAACATCTAACCATGTAATTTGCACCTGCAGTTTTATTTGCCTCGCGTGCAACCTAGTTGGTAAAATGTTGAATGAATGGTTGGCTTCATAAAGTATTAAAGCATTCTCTCAATCTCTCATCAATTCTTTACATACAAGGAATCATTTTATCATTTCTGGTTGTATTAACTTTTTAGTACATAAAAAAACATGTAAAACTGTTGCTGGTTCTGATCCTGTTTCATGCTCCAGCCCATTATTGTATCATGTTCAAGGTATTCCTTTGTTCATAAAAGCTGTTGCTTTCATTTCATCTTCTTTTGTGGTTGCCATTTATTGAGCAAACTCATGTGGGTGAGTGACATTATTAAGAGATACTGTGAAGAAAAAGATTGATGTTTGGTGTGAAATGAGTGTTACATCATTGATGGTGTACATGCTTGTAAAACTGGATTTGGATTTTTTATTTTTTTTTGGTGGTGGTGGTGGGGGTTCTGTATTTTTATGGTTCACAGACAGGGTGAAGTGTGTCACAAAAGGTGGTGCCGATGGCCCGGAGTGCTGGTTGGCCGAGAATGTGAGGTTTGCATCTTTGTTGACCATAACTCCCAATTTTGGAGATGGAAATAATGAGACTCTCTTTGATCTGTGGCATTATTTTGGATAAATTCTTTTTGCCTATCTTTTAGTTAATGGAATGTGTCATTATTTTGGATAAATTCTTTTTGTCAGTAATTATTTTATCAGAAATCTAAATTCTATTAAACTTTTTTTAGTTAATGGAATACTATCCACATTCATTTTTCAATGTTTAATTTGTGCGTGAAAAATGAAAGTGATATGCTCACTGCAGGGGCGGAACCAAAGGGGGGCGGGCAGGGCCCGGCTCCCCCCCAAGGTTCAATAGGTGGGGGTGATAATAAATTCATGGTTGATGAATAATGATAGGAATTTTACATATACAACCCTCAAAATGTTTATATTGTTAAGTATATCCCCTTTTAAATGATATTCTCGACAACACCATTCAAAATAGTTTGAATTAAATCAATGCTTTTTAGGGATATTTTTACATAATAGAAATTTTTTATTTTTTTACAGAAATACCCTTCAAAACATCATTCATGAATAATTTAAATAAGGGTGTGTAGATTCAAATAGTAATTCATCAGAATTATTTTGATAAAATGAGATCTTTTCAGGTATATGCAAAAAAATCTTAAATAGAAATGAGTGGGTTTGAATATAAAAAATGTTACACGCAGTTTTGTTTGCATCCCGATTAGCATGTATACATTAGTTTCCTTTTGAAATGTACATTTATATTATAAAGTATATAAATCTTTTATAGAAATGATATACATGCTCACATGTAATTAAATAATATTTTTTATTTATGTTTTTAGTAATAGTGCTTACGAAGATAGTGGAATATATAATGCGTTATCCAATTCTATATAAAATATGTTGTAAATGAATTAGGTGTATTATAGCTCATTGAGAATTGGAGTCATAGATCTTTTTTATAAAAAAAGAAAATTGTGAAAAGTTTTGTTTTCACTAGAGTATTAGTATTTGATTTTGAGGGGTTGAAAAATCACATATTTGGAAGTTTTCATAATTTTTATTTGTTTACTTTGATTTTTTATCATTAACATATTGAGTCTTCTTAGATTTTCTGAAAGTTGGGTTTTGAAATTAATTTTCAAAATTTAGGTTTAAAGATATCCTTGTATGTTTTTGTGATCAATTATTTAATTCATATTCATTTTTTTAATTTTTTTGAAATTTCATTTTTTCTATTTTCTGCAATGGGAATAATGAGACTTCAATATTTTTTTAGATCTTATATAAATCATTCTAGATCATTAAATACAAGAAAATAAGTAAAATAATAACTTTTAATATGAATCGATCACCATTATTTCAAGGAATCGATCATTATCTAACTACATATTGAAATATCGTCTTAACTTATCATATATCTATAAAAAAAAATTATCTTACTCATTCTTTTGGCCCTCTGGCCCCCCTTGCTTTAATTCTTGGTTCCACCCATGGCTCACTATAAATCTAGTACATATGCTTGAAAATCCAACTCTTTATTTATATGAAAATTATAAACGGTGAATAATACTAAGATAACAATATATAGAGTGGGGAAAGATGTTGAAGCCACAGCCCACCTTATGATTCATTGCCCTGTTGCATGACAGACCTGGTTGTGCATCAGACCTGTTTGTATTTGAATTTCAGGCTGACTGCCTACCATTCTCATTAAAAAACAATATATACAATGAGAATTATTTTCAACTGTGTTATATATTATGCTGTAAAAAAAAAAGTGCATATGTCAATCATGATCCGTCTAGTATATTTTTAATTTTATATACATTTATCATCTGAAATTACATAAAATATAATAAAATAATAAAATAATATCAAATTAATTATAAAAATAGTCTATTATTAGGTATATTATTATCATAGTTGGTATAATTATTTTGATGAAAGGTATAAAGAATGGATAGAGAAATTCGCACGCTTTGTCATGGCAGATTGGACAACCTCTCTCTTTTGAGGAAGGTCGTGGTTTCCATTCCTGTCAAGTGCAGGTAAAAAAAAAATTTATTTAGTCCTTTGGTTTTCATGGGCTTTCTTATCCAAGTTATTGATTGAAGCCCTAGAGAGAGATCGGAGAGAACAACAATTAAATGAGAGAAGAATGATTCAATAATTTATAGTTAAATGGGGATAATAAAAGTTTTTTTAAAACTGATTTGGGTATATAGCTATCTAAGAGAATTTTTTTGGAAAAATTAATTTTAGGTCTTTCGGGGAACTTTGAATTATTTTTAAGTCCCTAAAATATTTAAACTGATTTTTAGGTCTCATCCCCCATTGTCTATTAGATTTATGTTATTTTGATTAACAGTTAAGTCTACATTTAATATTTTCATTTTACCCCTCCCCTTCAATATACTATTAACATATTTTTTAACATGTCTGATTATACTATTTTCAAGTCTGAATGCATTGATAAAACTAGAAAGAGGGACTGGAAGGAGAGAGAGTCATTGGAGAGAGGGGGTGATGAGAGGGAGAGGTAACAAGAGGGGCTACACACAAAGGTGACGGGCTACCGTTAATGTTATGGTGGAGAGAGAAAGAGAGGGATATAAATAAAAGATGAAGATATGAACAAAAATGAATAAAAAATAATCTCCATTGAATGAAAAGATTTAGAAATAATATTTCAACTAACTTGAGATCTAAAAATAAGTTAAGATTAGATACCTAAAAATAATTCAATGTTTTCCCGAGGCCCAGAATTTATTTTCCCTAAATTTTTTAGAATATTCTCTCTGAGAAAAACCTATTTTATATCAGTGTTTTGTTATCATAATTTATTTTTTTACTTACCCTTTTATAATTGGACTGGATTGACAAAACCAAAAGCCAGAAACAGTCCCCTCTCTTTTGTCTTCTTTTTCTGAACCTCCAAAAATGAAAATCCGACCACTTTATCCCCATTAGAACCCCTTCCACCCAAAAAAGAAAAAGAAAAAAAATCATAATCAGATACCAAAATCTTAATCCAAAAACACTCTGTCACTCTAACTCCCTCTGTACATGCCGGGCGCATTCGAGTTGTTCTACGCCCGGAGGTCCCGATCGGGACGAAACCCTACAAGCATCGCCTCCTCCTCATCATCTTCCGCCGCCGCCGCCGCCGCAGTCGAAGCGGATCAAGCCGGCGTCCCCGGCGACGACCAACACCACAGCCACCGCCGCTTCCTTCACCGGGACCACCACCACCACCGCCGATCCCGTTACGGCAGCGGAGAGGGCCACGACGTCTCCTCTTCCGGGCGAGTGAGATCCCACGGCGGCGGCGGCGGCGGCCGTGGAGGTCCTTCCCATGCAAGGCATCTCTGCCACCACCACGCCTCTCACATGGTAAATTATTTGGTCGGGAGCCTATCGGATCTCTAGATTGCAATTTGTGCTTCTTTTTTCTTTTTGGATTTTGTGCTTGAATTCGTTTGAACTCTTTGAAATATTTGTTTAGGATTTTTTTTATATATGGAAAATGTTGGGGACAGTCGAGTCCCAACATTTTTTAAATTTTTTTTGTACATACCTTCACAAAAAGAAAAAGAAGAAGTATATGCTCAAATGAATTGAATGCATACCTATATACCATAAATTAGAGAGAGTATATACTGCTGGATTAGGGCTGCAAGAATGACTTGGTGTATCAGTACCTTTTTTATATATGTTCTTTAAATCTAGGCAAGGGCATGGATATTTTTTTGGGGGGAAATTGATTATTTTGATTTGGGTATCTTAGTTTTTCCCCCTTTTGTGGAACTTGATTCCTCTTTTGTTTCTTTGGTTTAATCTGAATGAACATGATGAGTTATTGGATTGTATAATACTCATTGATTGGTTTAAGCAAGTGGAAACTGATATTGGATTTTAAAAATCATTCATATTGATTAGTGTTGTTGTTTAAGTGTTTGCTGAATAAATGTTTGTAAATGTTAATGTTGGACCTGCCGTTATTCAGTGAAACTGGTTCTTTTTTTATTTGAAAGAAGAAACTGTTAATTTTATGTTTTGGGTTACATTTCTTTTTTATTTAGATTGCTATCATTAATTAAGTAATATGTCAATTGGATGAAATTTGTGAAGTTATTTGGCTTAGTTTATTGCTTCCACTTGAGTATAAAATATGTTAAATACCTGTGAAAATTGTAAAGACTTTGTTTTGATGACTTGAAACTGGACTCTATTTTCAAAGTTGCTGCAAAAAGCTTTTGTAGAGCAAAATGGAGTTTTGATGCTTTGGATTAATTATCCTCTCTGTTGCAATGTAGATTCATGCCATTGGAAACTCTAAACCACATTTTCTGTGCAGACCTAGCAAATACCTGTTTGTTCATGAAAGACCATGAACTGCTATGAAATATAAAACATTAAAACCTATGCATATCTCCTATATGTGCCCATGCAATTTAAACCATGTGACTGACATAAACATATTCTTCGTGGAAATTTATCTAGAACTTGAGAGAACATGATAGAGATATTTTATTTTTGAAAGAATTTCTTAATAGGATTTTTATAAAAGAAAATTGGAATTCCCTTGTATCTCTTAATAGGATTGTTCCCCGCTACTCCACCTCCATGTTTTCTGCTAAAATAAAAGGTAGCCATGATTGCTTTATGAGCCCTAGTAAGGTGCTAGAAAACTCTTCTTAGGCACTTCTTGTTTCTCTTTTAAAGAGCTCTACAGCAACTCGCTACAGCCCGTTGATATTCAGCAACTTGCTACAGCAATGATGTACCAGTATATCAGCTCAAATTATCTGAAAACTCATAAGACAATGATCATTTCTAATTTGGGCTGTTTATGGTGAATGAGTTGAAGGTTTGTTTGACTTGATATCCAAATGTATGCGACTTATGGAGCCTTTGTCCATAGAGAGTCCTATCTTGTGGCATGCTTTGCGAAAGGGTTATGGAGACAAGAGATCATCGTTTCTTCGTGTGTCCTTTTAGCACCCAAATTTGGGAGAAGGTGGGATTGACTCTTAGCTCCCATTGCTCCATTTGGGACCTGGAAGGGATGTGGAAATGGTTTCAGAAGAGGCAAAAGTGAAGTGATGGTAGCGCTATTGCAAAGTCAGTGGTTCGTTCCACACACTGTGTGTTGGAGCATATTGATCATGCGGAATGATTGCATCTTTCAACACAAGAAGTTCTATATAAAGAACACTTTTTTTTTTTGAAGAATGGTGCTCCCCGGGATTTGATCCCTTGACCTTTTTCACAGAGGTGGGAGGTGCTGGCCGACTTAACCAAAACTCAGTTCGCATATAAAGAACACTTGGATGACGATTACCGTACTTCTAAAAAGTTGGGCCATGATGAGGTGTGTATACGCCATCCACCATTATGAGGAATAATGGCCTTGGGTTGTAAGGCTTGTGTTTTGATTTTTATGGGGTCGTCTCGCTCTGGGATAACTTTTTTTTCCTTTCTTCGTTCGGAGATCCCTTGTCTCCTTATTTTTCAGGGGTTTTTCATAATAAAATTGTTTCAGTCTCTTTCAAATAAAAAATCTTTTATGACTAATTGTTTACAAAGAACCACTTGGGTATTTATCAAAGTTGAAATGTTGCTCTAGAATCTTGGTTAGTGCATCACAGAATTTGCAATTGTACAGTTTGTAAATGGTCCCGGATTGCTTTTGAAAATCACATGAGAGTCTAGAGGCTCTTATGAGTCAATTTGGAGTTTCAAATGGGGTCCCCACTGTGCAGGGGCAAAAAGAGTTTATTTTGAGGAGAACGACATAGGAATAGAGGAATAGAAGTGCATACTGTTCTGTTGGTTCCTGGTTTCTGTTTATTTGTTTCACCCTTTTTCCTTGTGCTTCTTTAATTTTTAAGGAATTCTACCCCAAAACTTTTAATAAGACTTGGAGGTAGAATCCCTACCCTTCGATCAAGGTGCCTTGGGTGAAACATAGCAGCGTGTATTGGTTGTAGTTAGCTCGGACATAACTCTTCTGGCTCAGTTGACCTGCCCATGTACAGGTGACAGCCCGTAGCTGCTACTAATAAAAGATGGTAATTTTCTGATTATGGAGGCTTTCAGCAGGTAAGTCAGGAGTTTAGATCAGCAAAAGCTATCCTTCATGTTACCCATTTAAACATGCTTGCAGTGCTTTTCATCGCTGAACTATAGGTTCCCATAGGAGATGGGGTGTGAGCTTTCTCTGAGCGCCACGTGTCATAGACCAATGGTGTAGATTTTCCCCTCCGCAGCAAATAAGATGGATTATTTTCTTGTAATAGCTTGTATTTGTGGTGTCATTTTTTATTGATGCATTACATCTACTCTTACTGGTCCAATACCATATCTGAAGCTGCAAGTCCGCAGAGTGAAATAATTGATTATGGCTTCAATATATTTTTTTTAATTGTGTTTGTTGATCTTTTGGCATCTTCAGGATCGCGAGTCTATTCAGTTGGATCACGGTGGCAGTTCTGAAACTGTGCCAGGTAACAACAGCAGCGGGGAAACTTCAAGCAGTAGAACCAGCAGGTTGAGGCTCACACAAAATGATCGACTTCCTGGTGCTGTACTCTTGGCACGAGCAAGGCTTCTCGAGAGATTGAGGGGGGTTTCACTTTCAGGAAATAGGTTGGTCATCCTGATGATTTTTATTTTTAAGCATATCTTATATCCATATTCGATAGATATTTGCAAAACCCCAATCAACTGTGTGCTTTTGAATATTATGCATATCATATATCATATATATTTGCAAAACTCCGAAAGGCCTATGTCTTCCTTTTTTCTTCTTTAATATGAGATTGGTGATATTCTCATAAAAACAAAATGATAATTAAACCTGACTTATTCAACAAATGATGAGTGATTTAGAATGAAAACTCAATTTTATTTACATGCTGCATTGCAACTTTAATTGGCTACAACCCACAAGTTTTATTCACCCAACATATTGCTTAATCTCTTCTTTTATAAAATTTTCCTTTGCAGCTAAGAGGCAATCATACGACAGTCTATTCATGCTTGTAGTCATCTACTTGACTCTTATGCACAGAGAAGCATTCATTTTTATCTGATTCTAGATCTTATATTCAATGCTCTAGTAGTACTACATAGAAGGCTATCATAAACCTTCTTCTGAAGTAATATGTTTGGTTAGTATTGGATCGAGGTGATACAAAGGTCCTTTCTTTAATAAAAGCTTATTGCTGTCCACCAGGATTTTATTAATACTGACAAACTACTGAGAGTAAATGATGAGAGAGATGAGTTAGGTTATTCAAAACTAGGCGTGTTTCAGATCTCGTCTGACATGCAATCCTATTCGACATTCAATCAATAATTCAATCACATAAAAAACATGATTTTTTACGTGGAAACTCTATGGGAAAACTGCCTCCACACTTGAACCTCTCAAACTTTCTTCTTTTTAGTGATTCTATTTCACACAGGGTTCGCTTTTTTGTTGGAGTCATGGGTTTGCTCCCCCTTATGCCTTGAGTGGATTACCCCCTGGCTTATCTGATGCATAGGGTTTCTAGTGATTATATGCATGGGGTTTTTTCCAACTAATGTTAGGGTTCTTCGTCACAAAAAAAAAGTATTTGGTAACAAAATTTGGTTCCTAGGTTTCTAAAAATGGATTTGAAGGAAACCCCCGAATGGCTCTATATATTCCTCTTAACAAAAGCTCTTTGGTTTTTATCCTCGCGCACACACAAAAATCCTCTTTAAAAATGGTGAAAGTTGTGGCTTATTTTGTGACGCACACTTTTTTATATACTAAAATTAAAAAATAAATTTACATTTGTATTTGAGTTTATCCTCAGAACCATCTGTATGGACACTAAACTGTTGTCTTAAGGTTCATTTGAACCAATATGATTGGCATAACTGGTTATGCAATTTCAAAGGTTCAAGGCGTCAGAAAGAAATTTAAACCATCTGGACATAACTTCTCTGGAATTTTGAAGAATTGCTCCGAAAACCAGATTATTCTTATTTTCTCAAAAGTTCGTCCAAACCAATTGAAACCACCCAGAAACACTGGTTTAAAGTTTTTTCAGAAATCTAGGCCATCTGGAGTTTAATAAGCTCTTCGGGCCGTTTTGCCAGAAAATCCTTCTTAAAAACTGTTTAAAAAATTCTTATTGCAAATTTTAAATATTCAACCAAAATACTTACTGCATCAATTGTTTTGAGTTGATTCAAGAATGTGTCTACAGTTGCTTTTCATTTTGGTTTTTCACATTTCAACTGAACATGTACAGTTCTTATTTATACATGACTCAATGATTTTGACATAGAATTTGCAAACATACATAAAACAATACTTACACTATTATTTTTTTCAAAAAAAGAAAACTTACACTATTAATAGAAAAATTATGGAGATTTGTTTTAAGCCCTTTAAAAATGACATTTATTTGTATACCCTTTTGAAATTCACAACTGTTTATATACCCTCCATATTTTTTATATCTTTATGGTTATGACATTACAGTTAATATGCTGTTAAATGTCATTAAATATTAAATGGATACACCTTTTAAACAGCTGTATACGTAAAATCATGAAGTTCAAAAATCTATCTCACCCTATTGGTTCAGTGATTTTCTCATTTCTGTAAAATCAAGATGTTCAAAGATTTCACTAAAATGAGAATCTCTTGTTTTTTGGATAACAATATTTACCTGAAATACAGCAAAATAACATTCGCCAAACATCTTTCCTGCTTCAGCAAATGACCTAAAAATTCAATTGCCATACACATACTAAAACTTATTGTCTAATTTCATGAATTCGGATCATCTCGAGAAGTTTATTATGATTGTTTTAGCATTTAAATTGAAGTACACTTGCACGATTTCATTCTTAGCATTCTTATCATCTTTATTGGACTATACAAATTCAATCCCACCAGCCAAGGATAACAAGCACTAAAATTTTTGAACTGGTATTGGACCAAGACATTTTTTTTCCGTCCTGACATGCATCTGCTTTATATAATGGGCTTTGTTATCATGATGCGGATGTCTGGTTGATGCTTGGATTAAGTTGGTATATGGACTTCTTGGATTTTTTGTGGCATTTGCCTGTGTTGTGAAATAATGAATCATAACATGAAACCACAAAATCTCATTCACAAAAATCTATAAAATCTATAACAAAATGTTTCTTCTTTCAATCAATCACTATATTGATGATTACTTAATCACCTTTATTATCTCCCACCACTGCCAAAAGCAGTGTGGTTTCAGGCCTCCCTTGGGACGAGTCAGCAACAAGCGATGACTTCAGGCTTGCGGCCTTAGGTGACTGGGAAACCGAATCTCCATCAGTGTGGTCATCTGAACTCAACACATTCTTGCCCGAACAGAATGTCCAGTTCAGCATGACTGGACTTTCCCCGGCGAGAGACCCGAACAAAGAAAAGCCACCTGGTCTCTCTAAGGAGACTTTCAGTGGACTTCCACGAGAGTTCTTTCACGATGAGGAAGGCGAGGATGGTGTGATCTCCAAAGAGTGTTGTATCTGCTTGGAGAGATTCTTGAAAGGTGATGGTTTGATTCGACTCTCATGTGGGCATAGGTTCCATGCTTCCTGTTTGGGACCTTGGGTTAGCAGCTGTGGAGATTGCCCTTATTGTCGGAAAAGTATCCTCATCAGTCGTGGTGGTTCGGAGGTGAGGTGAGGACATTTTTTTAGCTGTTTTGTTTCCAGGAAAAATACAGTCAAATTTTAGGGTATTGATAATGTATTTTGTTGTGGGGGTGATGTTAACACTTGCTAACTTTATGAATGTACTTAATGCTAATTTTATCTGTCAAAATCTGTGTCCCCCAAAACATAATTGTGTAACAATGCAGTGTGGGTTGAGAGAATCTCATGATTAAATCCGCGGTGGTGGGATGGATTTCGTGGTGAAAAAAATAGGCCCCGTTTTGATGGGGTTTCAAAACCTCGCTTTTGGAAAAGCAATCTCACGTTTCAAAAGCGTTGTTTCCGGGGAGTTTCAAACACGATCATTTTATTGGATAAAATATAGGGAATGCTGAAAAGCTGTGTTTGTCACCATCCTGTTTGAATACGTGTCCAGCATTTTCACCGTAGAATTTATTCAGACACGGAAGAGAAAAAAACACTATTGCAATTAAACGGATTTGGGTGTCTAACATTGGAGGCAATTCATACGGTTTTTTTTACATAAAATGTTAGTGTTACTGAAACTCTCAAAATAATAATTTTTCATGGAGATTTTCAACTTAAAATTTTTAAAACACTCTTACCAAAAAAAAAATCATTTAAAACACAAATTTTATCACTGCATGTAACACTTCCATTTTCAAATGGAGCTTAAGCTCAATTTGATAACTATGATAGATTTGAAATACAATTTTTTTAGTTGCCTTCCAACTATACCACACTTTTCACTCCCTCACTAACGGTTCTTGAAAAAAATTAATTTTTTTTAAATCCATGTAAATTATGTTATTTAGTGATTAAGGATGACGGATAGTTGAAATTCTTAAATTACCATTTAAAATATTTATTTTTAAGTTCCTATGAAGTATACTTACTAATCAGTAATCGATTAATCCTTTCTTCACATTACATTTTTAAGCCACCAACCTCAAACAACTTTTTCATTATTAGTACATGCACAAAACACCTAACAATTTAAATACATTTTTGTTTTAGATATTTAACCAAATATTTTTATACAAGTTTTAAATATTAGAAAATCATACAGACAGTTTATTCATGAATGAATAAGAAAAAAATGTTTGAAATTGAGGATATAAAATAAAACATTAAGATATGAGAGATGGATCACTAGATAACATAATTTATAGGGACTTAAAAATAAAAATCTCATTTTACATCACTCTCTTATGTTTTATGTTTTTGTGTTTATGCTCTTCTTTTTATATATTCTATAACCTCACCCTATTTAGACATTACTATTCTCAAAGAAATAAAAATGACCACATTTCAGTAAAAAAAAAAAAATCTTATTTTATATACTAAGAATATATGGAATATTCTACTAATAGGATTAATAACAAAATGAAAAATTGGGGACTAAAAAGAAATGTGAAGAAGTAAGAGGGATTGAAACATAAAAAAAACGACAAAAGAGTGAGAGAGAGAAAATCAGAGTTCACGCGTGATCGCTTTGTTCATCTTTTCTTATAAACGCGTAATCGAAGAGACTTTCCTTTCGGTCAACCCAAAAAAACGATTCATTTTTTTCTCTCCTTTTAATGCGACCATACACAAAGATATCTTTATTCGCTTCCGATCATTCATTATTTACTTTGTTCTGTTTTGTGAAAACCTTCGAAAACCTGAAAACCCTAGAATTCTTTCTATGATGTTGCGATCGTGTTATCGGCCGTTAGAGAGGTGCTTCGGGGGGACTGGGAGCGACGGGTTGATGTGGGGCATGGATCTGAAGCCCCACTCGTCAGGGGAGTTCTCCATCGCGGTGATTCAGGCGAACTCGGCCCTTGAAGACCAGGGGCAGGTCATCTCCTCCCCCTTCTCGACCTTTGTTGGCGTCTACGACGGTCACGGCGGTCCCGAGGCCTCCCGCTTCATCAATTCTCGTCTCTTCCTCCACCTTCAAAGTAAGTCGTTCAAAGAAATCGTTTATATGGGTTTTTGTTTGAGATCTTGGTGTTAAGATGTGTTTTTAGGGGTTTTGGATGTTTGGTCTTCTGGGTTCTTATAAAGATTTAATTTTTGGAAGTTCTTTTTATTAAATTTGTGTTGTAGATGTTATTTTAAGGGATGTCCATGTTTTTTTTCTGTTTAAATATTTGTTTTCATGTGTTTTTTTTTTAAATATGGTGTGGATGTTTTCATGGTTCTGTTCTAAAGATTTGATTTTTAGTTTTTTTTTTTCTTTTTTGATAATGGCTTTTACATAGTAATTGTTTTAAAAGATATGGTTATTAGGATATCATGTGTTATGTTCTTTTCTTTCAGCGTTTGTGATGGAGCAAGGTGGATTGTCCGTGGAGGTGATAAAGAAGGCATTCAGCGCAACGGAGGAGGAGTTTTTGCATTTGGTGAAGAAGTCGTGGACTGTGAAGCCGCAGATGGCTTCTGTGGGGTCATGTTGTTTAGTTGGTGTAATTGATGGGGATATGCTTTATGTGGCCAACTTGGGGGACTCAAGGGCAGTGCTCGGGAGGAAGAACGATGGTGGTGGCCTTGAGGATTCTGAGATGGAGGTTGTAGCAGAGAGGATGTCGACGGATCATAATGTGGCGGCAGAGGAGGTCAGGAAGGAAGTCGTTGAGCTTCACCCAGAGGACTCCCATATTGTCGTCTATACGCGTGGTGTCTGGCGCATTAAGGGCATCATCCAGGTACTTGCAAAATTCCATCTGAAGGAATTCTGTTTTCTCAGTTTGGTTGGACTTAGTTAATAGGACATTATCAAGGTTGTGGTGGCTTCTTTTGAATATGGTGATGTTAGTGAGTGCTTGGGATGGCGAAGTTTTGGTACATGAGGTGTGTGTTTGATTAGATTCCTGAATATGCTACTTTTGAATTAATTTCAGTTGTGTCGTGCAGTTATTTTTGTCATTTCATTGGTGGTGAGGGAATACTGGGAGATTGTCACGCTTAATTGGATGAAAGTGGAGTTTAGTGTTGCACTGCCAGGTTCAATTTTATAACTGAACTGTGATTTGAGAAGTGAGGGTAATGTTTTCTGGGCTCAATGATCTTATGTCCACAGAAAAGATATGTAGTAGGGATAGTCTTGATTGAATTTGTCATAGGCAGAGTCTGATTAGAGTTAGTATTACTAGAATAAATCTGCTTGGACACTGGTTTACTCAATTCATTACTTATTGGAGCAGCTCAGAGCTGTTTACATCTAAAGCTGGTTGTTGTATGGCTCATCTCTAACTCGTTTATATATATATATAGGGACATGATTAGGTGCGACCATGCGGCATGTGCGAACCGCATATATACATCATTTATCAAGGTATATGCGTCGATAAAGATAGTGTATACTTTCTTTATCTGATATACCTCATTGAAACTTATCAAAGGTATATACTTTTTTTATCCACGCATATACCACGATAAGTGATGTATATACGCGGTTCGCACCTGCAGCATGACCGCACCTATATATATATATATATATATATATATATATATATATATATGAAGCTGATGGGGTGCGGTCGTGCGACCATGCACCCCGTCGTGCGCCCAAGTCGTGGACCGTGCGATCGATGTTCTCGCGATCGCACGGTCCGTGTTTAAAACACGTCGACCGTGCGATCGACGAGAACATCGATCACACGGTCCACGTAAGGGACGCACGACGGCGTGCGCACCCCATCGCCCCCGTATATATATATATATATATATATATATATATATATATATAGAGTCGTGATATTATACGGTCGTGCGGTCGTGCGGTCGCGATTCACGGGCCGTCGATCACGGGTCCATCGCATCGGACGGTCGGGTGCGATTCACGTCGACCGTTGGATGCGATGGACCCGCGATCGGACGACGCACGTCGAATCCGCACGACCGCACCGACCGCATATTATCGGAAATCTATATATATATATATATATATATATATATATAGTGAAACGATGAGGTGCGGCCGCGACACGGGCCGTTCGATCACGGGTCCATCGCATCCGACGGTCGATGTGAATCGCATCCGACCGTCGGATGCGATGGACCCGTGATCGCCGCCTTTCGCCGCATGTAATCGGCCCTATATATATATATATATATTAAAAAAAATGGATGTCTTAAATTATTAGATATACTTTAGATTTATTTTATAACCTATAGATCAATCATATCCCAGACAAGAAATATTAAGTGTTAATATAGAGGTTGATAATGATTTTATGATGAGTATTTTCAGCTGTGGTGGTGGTACCTTCTCTTAATTGACCATTGAAATATTTGCTACTAGTTGCAATTTGAAGATTTATCTTGTTGAGTTCCTTTTTTTCTCACTTACTATAACCTCTTGAAAACTTAAATTATTAGCTATTTATACAACCTGCAGGCCATGAGTGTAATATCTTTCCCCGGAGACTACATATGGTGCCGGCTCAATATTTACCATCATTTTGTTTTTTGAAGAAATATTTACCATCATTGGCTTGCCCAAGTAAGATTTCCAAACTTATGGGGAGTAAATATCTTCACTCATTTTGGGATTTCCTTTTTGAACTTTTACAGTCATGCCTTTAGTTCTGTCAAGGTTGATCTGAATCATAGAGGCCAGCGTATAGAACCTTTATTTCATGGAAATTTAATAGGTGTACACACTGGCAACTGGGGGCTAAGGAGAACAATGATTATCTGTATCATATGCATAGAAGTTCAGTGGTATTGTGAAAAATGGTGGCTAGTTTACTTTTTCGAATAAATAAAAGACAACACAATGTTTTTTATATTATATTTGCACACAAGTAAGAGTTAGGGTTAGTTAAAGTTCTCTACAATTGTCATATACATGGATTTTTTTCTTCTTTTTTTGGGTGGGCGGGGGGGGGGGGGGGGGGGGGGGGGGGGGGGGGGGGGGGGGGTGGCTCCAACATATAGTTGGATTTCAATTGTGTCATTTGTAAAGACGTTATTCATTGAGAAAAACCTATTTTTCAGGGGTTCTGGAATCTATTGGGAGAATATGTGGGAAATGTTCCGGATATGCATTCGGGATTTGGGAAGAGGCATTGTGGAGGCGAGGGAGGTGGCAATCCTTCACGGGAGACTGGCCATCAAGGATTGGGGGTGGTTTTTCGTGACCTTGCTTCGTTAGATGCCTCTTCTAACCGGTAGGACATCGCCTAAACTATCCCCCCCCCCTCTCTTGATCTTTTGTTTGTTTTGGTTTAATTTTAATCTCTCATCCTCTCATCTACATCAGAATTGTACTTCATTTTCAGCTATGAAATGCGGTAGCAATTTCTACATTTTCTTCGAAAAAAAGGAACTTTTTGGAGATATTTTTCTCAGGTTCCTAGTGCAGATAGCATTTGTTGCCAAATGCATGTGAACGTTGGCCAACTTTTGGTATGAGATGATTTGGCAGGCTAAATAATGACAAAGATATTAAGAATATGAGGTAATGGTTCCTCATACTGCACATGTGTCAAATACCTTGTCTGTGGTTTTCTTTAATCTCAATCTTAGTTTGCAAACAAATATAGAGCAATTATGCATGCATTTTTGTGGCATTTCTTCCTTCTATTGTATATATGATTTATGACATTGCTCTTTATGTGCATTCTAGCATTCGAAGGATCATAGAAATGCATAGTTACTGAAACTTGATGTTTTCCCTTTCTAGGTGTCAAGATCCATTGGAGATTTCTATCTGAAGAAACCCGAGTTCAGTAGGAATCCACTCTTCCAGCAGTTTGTTGCTCCGCTCATCTTAAAAAGACCTGTTATGACTGCCGAACCATCAATCCGCATCCGAAAGCTCAGACAGCAGGATTTATTCATTATATTCGCATCTGATGGCCTTTGGGAACAATTGAGTGATCAAGAAGCTGTGGAGATTGTATCTAAACACCCAAGAGCTGTAAGTCTTCGCAACTCCACTGATATCCATCATGTGACCCTTCGGGCTAGTTTTAAGTTGTCCTATTTTGAAGGGATACAAAAAAAGTCTGTTAAATTTGTCCTTATTCACATTTTCCGGAATTGGGACAAAAGAGGGGGCAACTGTTATTATTTCAGCCTTTTGATGGAACAAAAAATCCTCACTTTCATTTCAAATCAGGACAATTTTCTGCATTTTATCTCGTTTTATTTTTGTAACAAAAGGGATAATTAACCCCCCCCCCCCCCCCCCCCCCCCCATTTATCCTCCCACTATCCTCTTATTCCACCCTTATCCTCTAGCCACACTAGGCTTTCAGTTTTTATTTTTTATTTTTATTTTAAAGGTCTTGTATGAATAAATATCTGAATTGGTTTTTTTGCAGGGGATAGCAAAGCGGCTAGTGAGAGCTGCTCTTCATGAGGCTGCAAAGAAAAGGGAATTGAGATATGATGACATAAAAAGAATAGAGAAGGGCATAAGACGACATTTTCATGATGACATTACTGTTATCGTGATATTTCTCGATCACCACCAGCGGTCTTCTAGATTCCAGGGAGGCAGTTTCGACTGTACGAGTGCTCCCATCGACATCTTCTCTCTCAACTCTCTTGAAGTTGAGGACTCTGAGACCGAACTATATCACCATTTAGACAAATCCTTCACCGGTACGATGACTAGTGAATAAAATATTTCTATAGCATATATACGTAGCTGGAGATTTGTATGTGGGAGTGGATGCAAAGAGCGTACATCTAACAAGAATTAGAGACAATGAGATGGGTTTTGCATAAGGAGAGAATACACGGGGAGTGGTGTACAGAAATTAGGCATGCAGAGATAGAGGAATGTAAATATTTTGGGAGCAGATGAATTTTTTCCCTTTTTTTATTATTTTTGTTTCTTTTCAGGTTTGTTTTGTGTTGTTGATGTAGAACTACCTTTTGTTGGGGGTCAGAGCTGCAAATGACATTAAATTGCGATGAATAATATTGTTCAGTTTGGTTTCTATGATATTATGTGCCCAGTTGTAGTTTTTGCAAGAATGTTTATGGGTTATCGATTGATCTGATTTTGTATTGCCTGTCTCAGTGCATTGAACAGAAATGTCAGTTACCGAATTAAAAGCAGACAACTTGTTTACCAAAAAAAATATGTGAATAACTTGAAGCTGGTTGAGTTGTCTTCTCTAATTTTGGAAGGTGAGAATTATAGAAGCTCAACTTATGAAGGAAAAATAACACATCCAGCTCTAAAAGTTGTCTTGTACCTTTTGAGCTCACGTGTTTAATGCCCAAGGGATTTTTGAGATTAAGACGGCATTTGATTGTATAATTTGATAGTTTTTGCATTTGCAGTAAGCTGCTTTTATAATTGTGCAACCAAATAGTTTTATAGCAGCTTCATGCAGATAGATTTTAGACAAATAGTGTAAAAAAAACTGTGATTTTTAAAAGCTAGGGGGGAGGGTTGAGCTTCTTGCATAATCAAATCATGTTTGTTACAACTTATAAGCTGCAGATTATAACTTTTAGCTTAAAATAAGTAACTGTTGAATGCTTATAAAATGCATTAAATTTTTTTATTTTAGACACCTATGCCCTTAATCTTTTTGACTAACAATACGTGTATCTATTTTTTTTCTTATTACACCAAAAACACTAAACCACCTTTTATCTTCTCAATTTTTATACTTATAAAAATACATTATAGATTGATTTTATAAATCCATAAAATTCTATAATGTAATATTTGAAAAAATTATAGTTATTTTGAAATATTATTTATGTTAATTTAATTTCTTTTAAATATTTATAAAATTAATTTTACATGTAAAAATCAACTTATTTTATCGAATACAAATCAACTTTTTATTTTTATAATGTAGGGTTATTTTCTATAATTGTACAACAAAAACCTGTATTACAACTTATTAAACAAACATGCAATGTTGCTTATTTGTTACTTTTAAACAGTTAGCAACAAATATTACCTTGATTTTAAAATTCAGATTCTTGTATAATCAGTTTTGCAACTGCACAACTAAGTGTATCAATGCTGTATAAGATGTCACATGGTCGTTTGGCTTTCCAGAGCAGTACTTGGGTGAGTTGGGTCTAGTGTGAGAGGGACACCTCCCCATGGTTCAGTTACTGTTTAGTGCATTATTAGAAATGGTGTACAACCTTATAATAGCCTGGTTCTCGTGGACCTTTGCTAGACAGTCAATTTGAAGCTATGTCGATCACAATGTTCTTAAGCATCATTTATGGTTATTTCATTGTAATGTTAGATACCTAATACCTTGTAGCTCATCATTAGTGAGTGTGGGAGGGACACCTCTCCATGGTTCAGTTATTGTTTAGTGCATTATTTGAAACGGTGTACAACCTTGTAGCCTGGTTCTCGTAGACCTTTGCTAGACAGTGACTTTAAAGCTATGTTGATCACAATTAGGGCTGCTAAACGAACCAAGCCGCTCGGGCTTGGTTCAGGCTCGGTTCGGTTTAAGTCCGTTTAGGCTCATTTAATTAGACAAATGAATAAACTTGAACAATTTTTAAAGTTCGGCTCGGGACTTGGATCGAACTTCATTTTGTGTTCAAACTCGACTCATTTATGTTATAAAAATTTAATTAAAGCTTGGCTAAACTCATTTGTAATATCAGAATATTAAATCAATACAAAGTTATGCTCGTTTAGGCTTGTGAATTTGGCTATTTAAACTAAAATTTTATTTTCAGCCACTAAAAACCCTAAAATGAAGAAGAACGTTAGGCTCGTTGAGGCTTGTGAGCTCGACTCAGCTCGGCTCAGCTCGACTCATTTATAAACGAGTCGAACTTGAATATGTCAAAGCTCAGCTCGTTTGGCTCGTTTACCACCCCTAATCACAATGTTCCTAATAAGTATCGTTTATGGTTATTTTAGTGTAATGTAAGACTTTATAACTCATAAATATCATTTATGATTATTCACATCTTATTTATCTTTTATCCGCAACTTATCTATGATCAAATAAAACAACAAAAACGAATAATCCGGTCATGCTAGAATAATAAGGAATAAGAAGATATTGATATTTCAGGTATCCATATTCCCTAGCATTAAGTTATTCAATTCAATCTATTTCACTAGTTTAATAGAATTTACATGTCAAATCATTTTGTTACCTTGTATAAATCAAGACATATTAAACTATTTTTTTATCTTTTATAAATTATTATTCACATTTTATTTACAATTTATCTAAAGTCAATGAAAAAATAAAAATTTTATTATTATATTTTTAATGAAAATAATATAATACAATATAGTCTATCATTACGTAAAAAAAAAAGAGTTAAAAATGATTCATTTATCTATATCGGGACCCGGTTTATAGGATTATTCATCCCTGATAGCTATACTATGATAGATAGCAATCTATGCTAAATAAGTAAATTTTTGTTTAATTACTTTTTCTGTTATTCTTATTGGAAAAATATAAAAATGATTTTGTTGTTTGGTTCACCTCGGATAAAGTAAGAATAAGTGATGGATAATAATTTATGACTTTTTAAATGACGATTACACTCTTACATAAATTATTTGTGTTTAGGAATAAGTATGAGAAATGTGTGTGTGATTTGATAGATGTGACAATTTTTAGAATATGTGCAGAGTGTTAGGTGAAATAAATTTTTTAAAATGACAGAGAAGGATATTATTATCCATTGGCGTAGATAAACCCTGATAAGCAATTCTAACATTTTTTAAGAATACCTATCAGATCTTATCTTAGCTTATCCAAACATAGCTATCAAAATTTATTATAACAAAATAAATATATTTGTTTTTTTGTTATTCTACTTGATTTTCCCTATTCTTTTATTATGTTCCACCCTAAACGCGGGGTTTCGAAATAAACACAAAAAAGTTCCATCAATCCAACGGTCCGAAACTGTTCTTCTAAAATGGAATCACGCAGAGATGCTCTCTTTTTCTCCTCTCCAGACACATAAAGCCATTTCCAGAAAGTGAAAAAAAAAAAAAAACAACGGAGAAGAAAAACAGTCGAAGCCGTCCAAACAGGAGCGAATCGGTGATCTCTCTCTCTCTCTCTATGATTTCAATCACATCAGCAAAAAATTCGAAACCATAAAAATCAAACAGATCATTGATTCGTTTTGGTTTCTCTGATCGATTCGATCTCGTTTGACAGTAAAAAAAACTATGGAACATGCGGAAGACGAATGTCAGGGGGTCGAGGAGCACCGTGGAAAACAGAATGACGAGGTTTTTTTTTCCTTATTTGTTTTTTCGGTGTTATTTGTCTTTCCATTTATTAAAATTGGGGTTTGAGAATGAGTTTCATGCATTTCACCGGGGGTTTCTTGAATTTTCCCCAGGTTTCATTGAATACGATGAAAGAAAATCAATTGAGACTTGTATCTGTATATGTGAAAAGTGTGATTCGGTTAGGTTTCAGTGAGAGATTATCTTTATATCCTTGTTTTTTCCATGCCCAATCTGAGTGGTTTTTTTTATGCGTTTGTTCAATGCGGTAGCTTTGCAAATATATTGTAGGGTTTTGTTCTAGTTTAGTCATAAGTGGTAGATGGGTGTATATGAGCCCGGAGTTCACCAATTGGCTGCTTAAATTTACTGTTGTCCTACCATACATGAACCATGAATTTGGATAATTGTAATCTTTTTGGTGGATTAATGTTATATATATATATATATATATATATATATATATCTTCCTATCAGTAGAAGTAAGACTGAAAAAAAAGACCTGTCGGTGAAGAAAGGGTACCTTTACCAACCTGCCAAGAGGTGGTTGGATTATAATTGTAAATTTTGGAATGAGTTGTATGAATCTAACAGCCCTTTTATAGTCGTGGTAGTTTTTATTGTTTGATGGGGTGTTTCTTTTTTGTGTGTGTATGTGTGGGGGGGGGGGGTGGGGGTTGGTTCTACAATGGCAATAAATCTGTTCATCATTTTGTTTTCAACAAATAGAGGAACTGAATAAGTATGGTAATTTTACTATCTTGCTTAAAATTAAACTCCAGTGGCTTCACCCTGCCATCCTTCTCTTGAAGCACCAAACCAAAAGTCCCCAATCAGCCACTAAACGAATCAGTACACAGTTTTGTCCTGCCTTTCCCACTTTTTTAGTTTTAGTTTCAGAGCCTTCAACTTCCTTGACACCTTCTGAGCCCCCACACCTTTACTTGAACATCCCTCCAAAACTGGCCTGCCATCTCGGTATCTCACTGAACCCCTCTTCCTGCATCTACCAGACTCCCAATTTAAAGCATGCTGATCTCCTATGCTCATCTTCCCCATTAAGGAAAATATGTCAAAGTCAGACCGCAGAGACTGATCATGGGCAGAGCTCCTTCCACTCATTGAATTTGTAATAAAACATTTTTCATCCCTATAATAATAGATGGAACCTATAATAAAGGAAATGTTAAGAGAAGAAGTAAAACTTCAGTCATAAATGGTTATAGGCACTACTGTGGGACTGAGAGTTTCTTGACCAGCAGATCTCTTTTTTTTTTAATTTTTTTTTCTGTAGATCATGAAATCGCCAATTATAGGATCTTTCATCTTAGTTATGCTATCTGGAACAGGAGTGGGAATACAGCTGGAATTGGACATGTCCGTTTTCGCAAACCCAAAATACTGAATTCACTTAGGAGCAAGATCAAGGTTCGAGACCTTTAGTGGATGAGATCCAGAAGGCTCCTACAACTAACTCTTGGACATGAATTTTCATAGAATGATAATCCAATAGTGAAACCCTATTGTTTGAGGCATAGGCTATCATTGCATTTATGCTGATGAAATTTTTTGGTTCAAGGCCATTTATTACCATGGAATTTTTTGGCAGCTAAAGGCCCCGATGCCAAGAAAAAATATAAGGTTTTGCAGGTTGGAAAATAAGTGGGAAGATCAAAATTTATTGATTGATAGAGTTACATACAGATGGAGAATGCATAGAATCTTAGCTTTATGATTTCTAAAATCAAATTCTCTACTACTGAGACATGGACCCTGTTCCGTCAATATCACGGCCCACATGAGAAGAATGGTCTCATTTTATCCTGCTATACTTGAAAGTTTTGTTTGATATCTTCAATAACAACATAATCACAGCCCTTATATTGTACTGTATCAATTAGTTGCAAGAACCTACTTTTGTTTGGCGTGACTATCAGTGTGTATATATGGGAGGCTTACATGAATGCACACCAGTTTCTTGATTTGTTTTCAACTTTTCATCTTTTCTTCATTCATATAGATATCTGCTTTTTTGTAATAAAATTATACGCAAAATTTTGCACCAGATTCTATGCTATTACATGATATTCTAGTTTATTTGGTACATTAGTTCTGCTGACATTTTTTGATGCTGATCATGCACCTTTTGTTATTTGGAATGTTGAAAATAAGACTGCCATCAACATCTGTTTTTGAAAATTTACTTATTCTCCACGCCGTCATTGACCTACTAATTGACTGAGATCTTATATTGCAGGAAACTGTTGCTCGTCTTGAGGAATTCAAAAAATCAATTGATGCAAAGATTGAGTTGCGTCGTAGCAATATGAACCCTGAAAGGCCTGGTCTGTAATACTTTTGCATAAGTGTCCTTGTCAGTAATTCAGGATGTATTAGGCATTGTTCACAGCATGCTGTTGAGCGGAAGAAAGGTTTCAAGTATATAAAAAATTGAAAAATGTGTTCAAGGGATGCTCTCACAAGCAATGCAACAAGAACAAGCACTTCTAATTGATTTACATTTTTAAGAATCATATCTATAAAAAAATCACAGGTATTTCATTATGTAAAATTCTAGTTTCTTTGATTGCTCCTCCACTTCTGAAGAAATATTAGAAACTAAAGGTCCTAATCTAACAACACCATTAATAAAATTTGTGGTTTCTGTCTTGTGCTTTGTTCTGAGATAAGTCATAGCCTTGTGATGAATTGAAAATCATGTTGATGCCTGAATTTTTTAGTACCATTATTTGAAGGCAATTCATGTTCATTTTTCAGATTCTGGTTTTCTTCGCACATTGGACTCGAGTATCAAGCGCAATACAGCAGTTATTAAGAAGCTTAAACAGATAAATGATGAGCAGCGGGAAGGTTTGATGGATGAGTTAAGAATTGTCAACTTGAGCAAATTTGTTAGTGAAGCAGTTGCAGCTATCTGTGATGCTAAGCTCAGAACTTCAGATATACAAGCAGCTGTCCAGGTTGTCTTTTAAATTAGGTTTTACAGTGTTTTAGCGTGTACTATAATTTTAAAAACAGTAATATAATATAATTTACAGATGTCAAATCAATAATAATCCTTTCATCTAATAGCTTTGTCCTCGATTAGGTTTTCGTAGATCACACTATTCAGCTACATCCCTTTGCCATATATTTGAGGAATTTGTCTAGGAAGAAGTACAAAAATTGTCAAGAGACAAGGGATCGAAGGGATTAAGGGTTCATTGTATTCCTAGCTTTAGTAGAATATGAGCCCTGGTTTGGGTCTCTTATAGCGTTCTGGGTATTAGCTTGATATCCTTCTCATTGTTAGATCTGCTTTGAACCTCTGGGAGGTCATTGGTGATGATGATCCCTCCTCTTTGGCCATTTTTACTTTTTTCTTATTAATGAAAGTTAGTGCACTCTACATCAAAAAAATTATACCGTTTTCTCAAATAGTGCTATTTCTGGCTTTTGAAATAACTGCAACTTGAATTAAGATTTTATTGAGCTGATTTCTTTCTTTGATCCATTTTTTTTAAACATTGAAACCAGTTATACAGCAAAACTCTGTTTCCTTTTGACATCATGCTAAGTATCAATCATTTTTATGCACATTATTGCCATAGAGATGTTGTTTATGCATGTTATGGACAAACATAGCATTATTGCTGATTTGCTTTAATTGGAATTTCCTCTTTTCAAGGTGTGCTCTTTGCTCCATCAACGGTACATCGACTTCTCTCCATGTTTAGTCCAGGGTCTCTTAAAAATCTTCTTTCCTGGAAAATCTGGAGATGATTTAGATGTGGATAGGAGCTTGAAGGCAATGAAGAAGCGCAGCACGTTGAAGCTGCTAATGGAACTTTATTTTGTTGGAGTCATTGAGGACGCAAGCATTTTCATAAATATCATAAAAGATTTGACAAGCCTTGAGCACTTGAAAGACCGAGATGCAACTCAGACAAATTTATCTCTTCTTGCAAGCTTTGCTCGGCAGGGAAGAATTTTTTTAGGATCACATCAACCGGATCAAGAAATACTTGATGAGGTACCAGCTATATTCTAAGCATCAATAATCATGACCCTGGCCTTATTGTTGATTTAATCATCTTCGATGGTGATAATTGTTTTTGCCATCTGTCTTAACATATTATTTCCGTCAAAGAAAAAAAGAACTTTCTTAACATTTTTTTTCCATCTCTTAAACAAGGTTTGAATAGATCTGTAGTGCTTGTGTATTGCTGGATTTCTTTTTATGCAGAAGAATTCTTTACTCATCGTAGCATTTTTCTTCTATAAGATCTGTTACTGTTTGAATTTTGTAAGATGTTCTCTCACATCTTACTGTTTTTTTATTTGAGAGATGATAGCATGTCCTGTGTGGAGAATATTTTTAATACACTGTGATGCGTTGATGAAGTGGACTCATTAAAATTGAAATAAATATAAATAAGGTGACAAGTTTTGAAAGAACGTCAGAAACATTTCCAGGATATGGCTAGGGCACTGGTAAGAACATATCATGAAATAATTATAGGCGTATTTTATTGCTTAAGTTGGATTATCCAATGCAGATATGAATGGAAAATACATGGATATGTGGGATATTTGGAAGTTTCTGCAAAGTATTAAAAATTAGGAGACATGGGAAGGAATATGTTTTATGCTTGTTCCAATTGTTTTTCTTGTTGGGGTTGGGGTTGGGGGGTAGGGGTGATGATGGAAGAAGGATTTCTTCTGATGTTGACATAATGGACTGTGCCAAGCAAATTTTGAGTTCACATCATTTTCTTTCCATCTGGTGAGAATGGCCATGTGCTGAATTGCATGCATTTGGATGCGATTGGGTCTGTGTTATTGACATTTTGCAGACGTCAAGTATTCTAGAGGGATCAGTCAGTGTGGAAAGATGTTGGTTAAAAGTTATCATGAACAATCAGATAATGTAGAATAGTCAGAGACAAATGATGTTAATTATGGAATGATCTTTTGTTTTGGTGTCAACTGGCAAAGTGAAGCATTGATTTTCCACCTTAACTGGTACAATTATAAATTACCATGTTTTTACGCACTGGTAGGGAGAACTCAAAAAATGTATTAATAACAAATTTGGGTCTTTGTGGGCTATTGGAGGAGATGTCCTTTACTATTTTTTGACGGCAGTACAGAGTTGTGAGATGTGTATGCATGTGAATGTTTTACATTAAAGTTGATAATATGTTGAGTAGACTGAATATGGCTTCTCTGAAAGATACTATATGCTCTGAAGCATCATTTTTATGGACAATATTACTGGTTGAAGCTACTGATAAGTAAACTTTACTTTCTCAGATTTCTTTCCAAGTTCATGATTTATGTGAAATCTTTTATTTGTTGGTTGATGAACACTACATGCTTGAATACAAAATTCCTAATCCTTGTTAATTTTTAATTATTATATTGCCGTATTAGATGAAAAATATAGTGGATTTCACTCAGGAACTGCATACAAACAGTAGTTCCCAAATAGTATTATATTTCTGAGAGTCCTTATCTCTATATTTTGGCAGGGAATGTATATATGCTTGGTAAGGTCATACTAATATATATGGATTGCAATTCAATCTTCTTCTATGATCCCAGTATCATCACTGTTTTAACTGGTTTTAGTTTTTAAATTAAAATAGTTTAGATCTTATGTTGAGTATCTTTGTTCTGTTTAGAACTTGGCCTGAAATGTCTTTAACTATTTGATTGTATGCCACTGTTTTCTTACAGTTTTTCAGGGACCTTGGTATTACAACTGATCAGAAGAAAATTTTTAAGAAGGCATTTCATTCATATTATGATTCTGCTGTGGAGCTCCTCCATTCTGAGCATGCTGTAAGAAGCATAACACTCTTATCAGTTATCACTAAAGATAATTATTCATTTATACTGTAATTTGACATTCTCAATTTACATAGTATACATTATGTCCCTGTACATTGATTCACAAGAATCACAACAGACTGCAGGGATTTTTGAGCTTAGATTTATGTTTTTTTTTTTTTTTTTTTTGTTGGCATACCTTTTAACTTATTTATGTGTTTGTTCTTTTATTTGTAAGTTTAACTCTGACCATACATGGAACATGTAGTTCTTCTTCTTCTTTTTTTGGGAGAGGGGGTGGAATGAAAGGTTGGCTATTGCCATTCTATTAGAAGAAGGAATACATAGCCTTACAAAAAGAAGAGAGTTTTTACTCAAAAAAAAAGAAGACAAGAATAACCTGATTCCTCGTCATCCACACAGCCCAGACAGCAGCTGGAACCAAAATCTGAGACTTTAACTTTCACACTGCAGTTGCATTTGTCTCTAACCCCCTGTTTGGATAGCGGAATTGAGTTATTCTGGATAGATAACTATGTCAGTGTAGATAATAAATCTATAAGAATAAGAGATTTTATGTTTGGTTGTGTTTTTTTTTAATTCTTATTGGGAAACGTAAGAATAAAGGTTGAATTGTTTGGTTGATAAAGAATAAAATATAAATAAAGTGTAAAAAAGTTGATTTGACATGTGGGCCCTTTGATGTATAAGAGGTGTTGATAGGTGATTTGATGTGATAAGGTATAAAAAGTTGATTTGACATGTGCGTCCATGGGAATAGATAAAGTGAGTATAACTTATCTTAGGGGTTACTTAGAATTGTTATACTCTCTTATACTCGTTTAAACTGGCTTAGTAATACCAAGTTATACCCTGCAAACAAACAACCATTTTTCCTATCCATTCTTATACCACCCTTATACTACCCTTATACTCGTTTATTCCGTTATCCAAACGGGGCATAAGGCTTTTGTCTGCCATCCACATCTGATCCAGAGAAACAATGTTGTAATTGAGCCCAGATGTCTGCCCCATCCACCTCCACACCTGTTTGGCGAAACCACAAAGGCAAAATTGATGAGGAACCGTCTCCTGCTGCACTCCACATAAAACACACTCTGTATGCTCTGTAGGAAGCCATTTCAACCTGGACATCTTAGTGGGGATCTTCTTGATAGATCAGCCACAATTTTGAGTTCAATAACAAATTTTCATAGCTATGATATGTACCACATTTCTATTGAGTACTGATTATTGTCCATGCTGTGTTGTGTGCAATGTAGATATTGTTTTTTTTTTAAATAATGTAGATATTTTTGTTGTATTAGTAATTTCATTTGTTTGTTACATCAAATGCTCATTATTTTTGTTTTTCTTTGAACTTCAGGCGCTTCGGCAAATGGAGCTTGAAAATGCAAAAATCTTAAATGCTAAAGGGGAGCTCAGCGATGAAAATGCAAATTCCTATGAGAAGTTGCGGAAATCTTATGACCACTTACTTCGTGGTGTTTCCTCGTATGTTTTCATGCCAGCTTGATAATTATTTTTTAAATAAACAAATGAAAAATGAAAGATGGATTGGAAGAAGGGAAGTTTGTTTCAATTTCCTGTTTTATCGAACAGATGGATGGGGGGTGGAATGCTTTTTGTTTATTTATGGAATTTGACAAAAGTGAATGCTTGACTTTGGATAATACCCAAGTACCAAGTAGAATGAAGGAACAATTATATTTTTAGCAGAAGGATGTGATATTTTCCATTACTTGATGCAAGTGGAAAATGAGTGGTCTCCCTCATACATCGCTAATCTTTTCTGGGACTGGGGGAAGCATATTTTGGGGAAAGATGCAATATTGGAGGAAGTGGGAAATGGGCGGTTGTTGTTATAATACATCTCCATACGTTCATCTTAATTACTTCATCTGTTAGTTAACCAAACCAATTTAAGTATTTTTCTTTATTGGCAAATAATTCATATCCTATATCTCAGCTATTATGTTTTGATCCATCAAATCCAGTGTACATATTTCTCCTTTCGCTATCATGTATGGCATAGACTGAACACCACTAAAACCCTGCTGTATATTCCTAGGAATTCTGAACACAGCCTTCTTTATTCTAACAGCAAAAATGGAAGGGAATTTGAGCAGAAGAGGGTTCAACATTGATAATACTTTATTGTTAATGGAAGCATATTTAGAACTTTATTTTTGTGAGGAAAAAGGTAGGCCAATATTCAGAGCATATTAAACACTTAATTCTATTCCTGTTAATGGCATTAAGATATTTTTCATATCTCCAACAAAGTTCTTTGGAAATAGGTCTAAGGGGTTATTCGTGGGTTGTTCTGACTAAAAAGTTTAAAAATTAGAAATGTAAGTTTGAAAGGAGTAGAGATTTGAAAAAGAATGCAAAGATGTGTGTGTGGTATTTGAAAAGTGAAAACTGAACTACTTACATATAAGGATAGAAAGAAAGAGATTGTAACCTAATGACGAGCTCTTGAAGATCCTACTCAGAAAGCCTCTAAGAAATCCAAAATTCTCCATAGAATCAAGAGAAATTTCTAAATTTTTTCAATTTAAAGAAGGAAAGGATTCCCATTGATGCTTTTCAAGATACTTTAAAAGCTATCAACAATCATCATCATGATCCTCCTGCAAACAATTCCAAAACTTTGAGTGAGATTAGAATGACTAAAGACAGCTTTGACATATATAATTAGTGAGGAGATAGCATTGAATGAGAGATTTGAGAGAGTTGGGTTTTTTGAAACAACTATTTTATACTAGCTGTTGGGGACGTGCACTGCCTCATGTGCCGCACATGGGCTGACTTGAGAAGTATTAGCTCTCCTTAACGCAATTTTTTTTTCTTTTCTGAATAAGTTTATTTTCAAATCCAAGTGTCATTCAGTCCATGTCTTATATTGTAAACTGGTTTAGATTGAAATTAAGAATTTAGGTGCAATTTGCTGTGATTACGCTTTGTATCTCTCCCCCCCCCCCCCCCCCTATCTGTACTATCCATTAACATTTTCATTGTCTTTACTTCTTTCCTTTTGGCTAAGTTAATTATATTTCTTGCAGTTTAGCTGAGGCACTTGATATGCAACCTCCTGTGATGCCTGAGGATGGCCACACAACTAGGGTCACAAGTGGACTAGATCCATCATCTTCAGCTGCGGGAAAAGAATCTTCTGTTGTTGAGCCTATATGGGATGATGAAGACACAAGAGCTTTTTATGAATCTCTACCTGATCTTAGGTTTGTTAGCAATTCATTTCTCATATTAACTGCAGGCATAGAATATCATGACTGATCATATTTTTTCAGTTGCCTACCTCTGGAAATTTTTTAAATTACACATCTCATGGTTTATGTTTCTTTCAGAGCATTTGTTCCTGCTGTGCTTTTGGGAGAAGCCGAACCCAAGGTTAATGAGCAAACAGCCAGATCTCCAGAGCAACAAACTGTAAGTATTCTTAATTTATTATGTATTGGAATGCTTCTGGTGATTTTCATAGATGTGCTAGAAGTCAAATTTCACTCATACTTTGAAACGAATAATGTAAATTGCCTTTTCTTTTCAAGAGTTTTGCTTTATTTTTTTTTTAACAGTCTCAATACATATGTAACTTGTTTTATGGAATTAACAATGGATAGATGGGGTGGGGTTTTGATTAAAAAGATGAACCCAAATTTGAAACCAAGGCCACTCTATTTTATCCCTTATTAAGGTTGCCTATCCATATACCTGATTAAAACACCGTTTTATCGAGTATTGACTTAAATAGGTCCTGCAGTTAGTTGAAGAGCTACTGACAATGCTTCTTGAAGTTTTTCAAAGCTTACATTCATTATCATCCTGACTTGGTTATTATCAATCGATATTTGATATATTTGATATGTATTGTCTGTATTGGATTTTATTGGAAAATGATGTGATTACATGCCACAAAGAATATGGGCATTGTGTCAGCGTTTTTCTTTGTGGAAGCTCAATATCGGCTTCCTCTCATTTATTTTGAGACCTGTGTACCAGGATGTACAAATCCCATTTCAATTGGATGTAGAAGTGATCACTTTTCTCCACCATCCACAATGCATTTTCAGCAATCTCAATCAATAACGTTTCTTCCACGTAGAAATTTTTTCAACTCTGAAATGAATAATGTTATCAATTTGGTCTTCCTTATCCTTGTCCATATCATATGTGATCAGTGATATGATGCCAAGGTGTAAAATGAATATATTGTACCCAATTAATCATTTTGGTTCTCATATGTTTACCCTCAATTGATGTGATCTCTGGGAACTTCTTATCTATTAGGGAGTCAGCATAAAAGTTTTTATTTTCTTGGGCTGTTGTGGTTCTTGTGTACTTCTTTCATACTTTATAAAAATGTTTTTTTTTTTGGAAGAAAATTCTTTATAAAAATGTTGGATGCATATTAAATATATAACAAACAATGGAAACATTACAAACAAACTAACGATAAGTTATTTGTTTCTGGCCCAGTCAAGAGTCAAAACAGATGCAGAATAATACAAATACTGACATTTAACGCATTGCTCAAGATTCTGTGGTCTTTGAAATGAGCATGTGGATTTTGCAGTTTTCGGAACAATTTTACATGTGATACTGGTCTTGTTTTACTGATATAAGCTCATTTTGAGAGCTGAAACGGATACTTAATAACATTAATACTGATGTGTCAAACATTGTTCAAGATTCTGTGGGCATTAAAATGAGTTTTTGGATCTTATAGCTTTCAGCACAATAACATGTAAGATATAGGTCTTGATTTTGGATTCCAGACACCGTTTTTTACCCATTCTTGTTAGTACATTTACCTAAGCTCATTTGGAGAGCTGAAACGGATACTTAATAACATTAATACTGAGGTGTAAAACATTGTTCAAGATTCTGTGGGCATTAAAATGAGTTTTTGGATCTTATAGCTTTCAGCACAATAACACGTAATATACAAGTCTTGATTTTGGATTCCAGACACTGTTTTTTACCCACTCTTGTCAGTACATATATCTACTACCCCCCCCCCCCCCCCCCGGCCCAACAAATTTATTACAGTTGATTTATTGAAGTTTTTATGGATACAAGGAATCGGCAGTAGATTCGGAGCAAGGTAACAAGGAACTACCGGAGGCTGGTGATACTAATGTGAGTCCTAAATATTCTCCTGTGGGGAAAACAGATGAGAAAGGCAGAGACAATGATGACAAAGACAGGGACAAGTTCAAAGACTTTGACAAAGATAAAATGAAGGAAAAAGATTCTGAGAAAAAAGGAGAACATGAGAAAGAGAAACTGAAGGGCGTCGAAGGGACAAATCTAGATGGTCTCTTACAGAGACTACCTGGATGTGTGAGCCGCGACCTTATCGATCAATTGACTGTAATTCTCTCATCTCTTTTTCTTTTAAGCTACAATGTCTTTGACTTGTTCGATTGATGTTAACTGTGTTTATTCATGTGGATGTATTATTGATGACAGGTAGAGTTTTGCTATGTGAATTCGAAGTCAAACCGGAAGAAACTTGTACGTGCATTATTTAATGTCCCTAGAACTTCTTTGGAGTTACTCCCATACTATTCTCGTATGGTTGCGACATTATCAACATGTATGAAGGACGTTCCTTCCATTCTTTTGCCAATGTTGGAGGAGGAATTCAATTTTTTGATCAACAAGAAGGTCTGTTTGCCTCTTTCATGTTGGATACTTATGGGGAAAAACATTGGTATATCAATATTTGATTGTGATTTAACATTTTTATATGTTCTGGTTCAGAATTCCCTTTTAATCATAATATAATTTTCAGGACCAAACAAATATTGAGACAAAGATAAAGAACATAAGGTTTATTGGAGAGCTCTGCAAGTTCAAAATTGCACCACCAGGTCTCATCTTTAGTTGCTTAAAGGTATGGGAATGCCATTTGACAAATAAATCCGCAGTTGGGCATTGTCTTTTCAGCATATTTCCAGCATTATGTATAGAGATTTCTGGTGGTCTCTTTTTTTTTGGTCCTTTTCTTTTTATATAAAACCTCTTTGATATGGGGTTAATGTTTTGGACAATGTTATCTGTATACATATGTCCTGTACATGTTGAGGTTCCAAATTGTTTTTTCAGTATTTCGTATCTGTATTTTTTTGCTTTTGCGTATCTATCGTATTTGTCAAAAAGCAATCAGGAATATCTGGCATTTATTTAAGAAATTGAAATGCTGACTTCGGTCAACTCCTCTGTCAGTATTGGCCAGAGGAGGTTTGTATGCATCCGGTTGATTGGGAAAAATATGATGTAGATAGACTACCAAATTTACATATTCTTGTCTTTGTTTTCCTTTATGTAATTAATTAGTCTTCAAGAAAGGGAAGAAAGAAAAATTTGTCCAAGGCAATTCCAAAACAAATATTGCTACTTGACATCATATGTATGAATAGTAACAATCCCATGTCATTGTGTGTTTTTTAAGTTTATGCACTGATGCTCTACTGCATTCAACTGTTAGGTATAAATTGTAGAAGATCATGCTGTACTTGCCAAAAAGCTACATGCTCATTTAAGTTTGAAATCTTGGATTACATCATAAATCAACATATTAATGATATGCATACATGTAGAAATACCATATCTATTTCTTTCTAATCATTAATGTAATGGGATGGGGAGGGCATATTCACGTCTTTTTTTCCCTTTACTTTTATTTGAGATCCTTTGTCTTTGTTGTTACTTGCATTGGAAATCCCTTGTCTTATGTTAATGATATGCGTAATGATGTTGTTACTTGTATTGGAGGGCATATTAATGATATGCATACTGATGCTGTTACTTTTATTGGAGATCCCTTGTCTTTGTTGTACAGGGGCGATTGTTCATTACTTTATGATATAATGCCCTATGTTTTCTCACAAGAAGCATTCTTTCCCATATTCTGCACTCATCTGTTGCCTGGCACATTTGATTCGCATTTTGTTCTATTTTTATTTTCTAATAGAAGTACTTTTTGCATCCTCTAGTAATTTAATTTTAAAATTTTATATTGTGCTTGATGCCCATTGTTTGATGTTTTTCATAACTTTGAAGTCGTTATAGCTTCGATATAAACATGCAATATTCTGCTTAGATACACACAAATATTCATCCAATTGATTGTATCATTTACAAGATGACACTTTTTCCCTTGTATTCAGGCTTGTTTGGATGATTTCACTCACCACAATATAGATGTTGCTTGCAATCTTCTAGAAACATGTGGGAGATTTCTTTATCGGTCACCTGAAACTGCAATACGGATGGCTAACATGTTGGAGATTCTGATGCGTTTGAAGAATGTGAAAAATTTGGATCCTCGTCACAGTACTCTCGTAGAAAATGCTTATTACTTGTGCAAACCGCCTGAAAGATCCGCCAGAATTAAAAAAGTGCGCCCTCCATTACATCAGGTATGGCTCAGATATTTTGCAATTAGTTTTTAATATTTTCCTGTTTCCTGCATAGATTTCTAATGTTGTGTAGCACTGTCAATGCAGTACATCAGAAAGCTGCTTTTCACTGATCTTGATAAGTCCTCCATCGAACATGTTCTAAGACAACTACGTAAATTACCTTGGAGTGAATGTGAACCATACCTTTTGAAGTGCTTCATGAAGGTACACAAGGGAAAGTATAGCCAGGTTCACCTGATTGCTATACTTACTGCTGGCCTCAGTCGCTATCATGATGAATTTGCAGTGGCAGTTGTGGATGAGGTTAGTTTCTTTTCTTTAGTACTTTTCTTTGACTATAAATCATTTGATCTGTAAGAAATGTGAACTGTTCTGTCTAATATTGTCAATGATTAATGGCTTAATGTTTCATCTTATTTTAGAATTGGTCTATAAAACATCTCAAGTAAATTATCTGTTTTTTAAATTTCGTATGCTAGTATATAGTAGTTTTTTTCTCTCTTTTTGGTTACACTATTGGTGAAACTTGTTTGGTATTGCTCTCATGGTTGGCATAATATGTAACTGGACATTTTTTATGGCCTCTGGATTGTCTTAGCTTGCATGTTCGATTTGTTTGATACCTACATGAAATATCTACATGTTTTCTGCCTGGATTTATACTTCTACATCTCCATTTATACTTCTAGATCTCCAGTCTGCTAGTCCAACGACATATCCTTTTTATGGCCAATGAATTTATGCAATAAACATGTAATTATGAGACCGCCAGGAAGACATACAGTCACATTCCTTGTTCATGGAATAGTACATGAAACCTAGAGCGCAATTTAGATTGTCCTCAAAGTTTTGTCAGATTTATTTATAAACATGTCCTTGTTATTTCGGTGTGAAAATTTGTATTTATATTTTGCTATCATTGTATTTTATGAGACCAGTACCAGATGAATGAATTCGACCTGCTGACACGCATAAAAATGTAGTTTTGCTCATACGGGCATCATTATTTTTGGTGTTACATTATGTGACATGAATTTGCTTCATGACAATTATGCCATATGATCTTTCTACATGAGCATTATTGTGATATGGGCATAGAAATTTTTGCTGATGAATCCATTTAGGAAGTTCTGAATGTTCTACTGAACAGGCAGCAATGTGAACCTAGGACAGGTAGATCACTCGAGTGGGTATAATAGCAAGGAAGATGCCACATATTCCTTGATTTCGTTATCTGCAGTGTTTTTCACTGAGTGATCATTGATCACTCCATGAACCTTTCCAGGGATCATCTTAAGTTGGTAGTAAAGCTTGAAAGTTAGCCTAATTCTATGCTTCCATGCAAATCTTCTAACCCATCCTGAGGTTATGAACCTCCCGAGGAAGAAAGAAAAGAAAATAAGAAACTGACAACCCCGTTTACTTTCTTTGAGACTGCTTTTCATGGTGATATGGTGCTTGTGTATGTGCTACAAATACTAATAACTTCTAAACAATAGTGATAACGGAAAGATTATGCTTCTTGTGTACTTTGCCTCACAAAAAGATTACGAAATTTACTTGAAGTTGTTTCATTCTAAGTTTCCAGCAAGGGAAGATAAGCAGTAAGCTAGAGAGCAACACTTAAATAAAGCCATGCATAATGAAAAAAAATTCATTAAGATTCCTATGAATGCAAAATATATGTAGTGCTATGAATAAATAAACCACAAAGTAGAATTACGTTGAAAAGCAGAGAGAACAAATCTAAGGTGGAGGGGGGGGGGGGTGTATAGAAGTAGCTATGACCATATCAACTCGCTTTGAATCCCACAAGCTAAAAAGCGCAGAAATTAGCTACTTGTATCCATAGTTCGAAACAATGTGCGGACCGCATGTGCGATGGGGTCCGCACATGGCATATGCGGCCGCATGTACCGAACATGCGGTCGCACATAGGGTAAGGCAACCGTTCGAAATGAATTCGAAGGTCCTCTTATCGTTCGAATTGCGTTCGAACGACTTTTGAATGGTATGTTGCCGTTCGAATTACAATCCGAATTCAAAGGTAGGTTTTACCGTTCGAAGTCAATTTGAACTGAACTTCGAACGCCCTCTTACCGTTCGAAGTCAGTTCGAACTGAATTCAAACGGTAAGAGACCATTCGAATTCAGTTCGAACTGAATTCGAATGTGTGCCGCATATTGGGTGGAATGTAACTATGCCTGTATCCATGTGCAGCACATATCTGACATGGGGCATGACATGCATTGGATATGTATAGGACACACGAACTGTGTGTTGAAAATTTAAAATAACTTTTTAAATTTCACACATTGTGGACATTTGATGGACACAACATGACACTCGTATGACACAGCTCCATGAAGTAGCTACACTTTAACATTCTATGTTTATGATGCTCATGGGCCATAAAGTTAAATGATGCTTAAATCTTATGGATTTGTAACTGATACACTACTATAATTATAATAACATGTAGTTTATGGATGCATTATTTCTCTTTTATCCCATATGAAAATAATATACCATACGTTATCTATTCATTTAATGCCATATCCTTGTGATGTTTGTGCCATAGTTTTTTCAAGATTTTCCATGTCATATTGTGTCGCTGTCGGCCACAAGCCTCTTTTTCTCAATTTTGATGCAAAACCTTTGAAAAGATTTAGAAGTTTGAACTTTGCTTGGATGTGGGCATATGTACCGGGTACAGGATTATTTCTGTGATCCCCCAAATTTAAAAATCTATGATACGGGTATGGCTAGTTTTTGGATTCTGTTTTTTTGTCTTTCCATTCTTATTGTAAAACTTTAAGAAATGTATCCCTTATATCTCTCTCTTGATCATCTCATCACCATTAGATAGTTTTTTTTGTGGCATTTAGGCCTTTTTCCAATCTTATCATAAAAGAACAAATCCTAAAATATCTCTCTTGATCTTATCAAGAAAGGAAAACAATATCTAAATAGTTGTCATTATCGACTGTGCTTTGGGTAGTTGGGTGACAAGCGGCTTGTTTCTGGGCAGTCTCAAGTCCATGGGATCCAGCAAGTCTATTACTACATTGGATGCTTCACTTTGGCATATTAATCAGTTTGTTAACACAGTAGGGAGACATTCTTTTCATGGGTATATTCTGGGCTTGGTCTATGCTTCACATTGGCATAGTAGTCATGCTTGCATACTCAAATAAATTTCTCTCTCGTTTTTCCAGGTTTTGGAGGAAATTAGGTTGGGATTGGAGTTAAATGAATATGGAATGCAGCAAAGGCGCATTGCATATATGCGGTTCTTAGGAGAGCTGTACAACTATGAACATATTGATTCATCTGTGATTTTTGAGACACTTTATCTGATTATTACCTTTGGCCAGGGGACACCAGAAGTAAGCATTGCTTTCCTTTTTAATCTTACTTACATCAATCTATGTATCATGATTTTAGAATTTGTTATTCTGTTTTTTTTTTTTGAAATAAATTAGGACCTTTTATTGATAAAAAAAAGCCCCCGAACAAAGGGAGATGAGGGATCTCCTAAAACAAAGAGAAATCAATAAAATTTCGAAAAGGAAGAAATCCCATTCGAGCAAAATACAGGAATTAACTCCTCGCAAACCAAGATAAACCCATAATAGTTGAATGATTTTGGACTTGAAGTATCATTTTCACCCAATCTCGAAGCGAATACGAGATATGTGCCCACGTATTCTCCCAATATGTTCTTTTATTCTGAAAAATTCTTTCATTTCTTGTCAACCAAATACTCCAACATACCGCATGAGGAATGAGCCATTGGAATTTAGCTAGGCTACTACGGTCCCCATTCTTTCTTCTCTTTTTGAAAAACTTCCACATATCCTCAATGTCTCTGAAGCAACAGTGAGAACCAATTGCCTTGCCTACCATTGACCAAATATGCACAGCAAATGGACAACGAATGAATAAATGATCTCTATCTTCCTCCGCACCCCCACATAAGTAGCAAGATACATCCAAATTAGGAGACCATTTAGAACAATTTACTTTCGTCAGAACCTTGTCGAGGGAAACCAACCACATGAATGCCTTAATCTTCAATGGTGCTAGGGAACCCCAGATCTGATTTTGAAGCTCAGCCGTCGGGATAGAAGTATTTGCCTTGTTGAGCTTGCTATATAAAGATTTTACCGAAAAACCCATATGAGAAGCCCTTCGCCACACTACCGCATCTTCTTCTTCCAGATTTAATACCACACCTTGAAGTGAAGCTAGGAGTTGAGATAGTTCGGTGGCCTCATCGTCCGAAAGAGCTCTACGCAATCGAGGGAGCCAGATAATAGAATTGACCCCACATGTGAAAGCATCACAAATGAAATCATCAACATTTGAAGCCACCCGATAAAGTGCGGGGAAAAGATTTGCCGGAGACGATCCTTGTAACCATGTATCCTTCCAAAATCTGATTGCAACACCGTTCCCCGGAACGAATAAGACCTCCTCTTTAATTGCCAAGACACTTTCAAGGACATTTTTCCATAATTTTGATAGAGGAACTCTAGGCGAAGGGACCAATTCTAATCTCGAAACTCCTTTATAGTATTTCTCACGAATGAGCCGAATCTAGAGGGAATCCGAATCAGAAATCATACGCCATAGCCATTTCCCTAACAGTGCCATATTCATTTGACGAAGATTAAGAACACCCATACCTCCATCTTTCTTTGCCCGGCAAACAATCTCCCACTTAGCCAAGTGCGGATGCGACCCATCATCAGTAGTACTATGCCATAAGAATCTCCTTCGTATTTTATCTATAACTTGGACAATGCCGTACGGAATTATGAAAATGGAGAGGAAATAGATCGGAAGGCTTGAGAGAACTGCATTAAGTAAGATCATTCGGCCTCCTAAGCTCAGAGATTTTCCTTTCCACCCTTCCAGTGTCTTTTCAAATCTGTCTATGAGCGGACTCCAATCCCTTTTTCGCAAACAAGAGGTATGAAGAGGAAGGCCAAGGTATTTGGTTGGAAATACTGATGCTTTACAATTGATTCTAGAAGCAATACGGGATACCTCTTCGGTAGGGATGTTAATACCCAACAAATTACTCTTGGACAGATTTACCTTTAGGCCCGTCAAAATCTCAAAACATTTGGTGATGAAAATAAAACCATCCAAGCTGCTTTCCCGATCATCACAGAGGAGGATAGTATCATCTACATATTGGATATGTGTAACCCGTGAACCACCATTTGTGACTTCAATACCGTTAATCCAATTGTGATGAACTCCTTTGTGAATAAGCCTGCTAAGGACATTAGCCACGAGGATGAATATGAATGGGGATAAAGGGTCTCCTTGTCTGAGACCTCTACCGGAATCGAAAAAACCCACAGGTTTACCATTGATAAGAACAGAATGCTTCACTGTACTAATGCATTCCTTTAACCACCATAACCATTTCGGCGAAAACCCATAATCCGCCAAAAGCTGCCATAGAAAGTCCCATCTAACAGAATCGTAAGCCTTTTCGAAGTCCAATTTGCACAGAAAACCTTTCCTCTTTGATTTGTGCGCCCCAGACACACATTCCTGGGCTATAAGAAAACCATCCAGCAGTGAATGACCATGGATAAACACTGATTGACTTGGATCCACCAGATTTGAAATAACCTTGCGAAGCCGAATAGCCAACACCTTTGCAATGATCTTATACGAACTATTTAGAAGGCTGATGGGACGATAATCACTAACAGATTCAGCCCCCAGCTTCTTTGGAATGAGAACAATATGCATGGCATTAAGACATCCACAACCCTGACGGCATGCATAAAATTCCTCCATCATCTCCATTACATCCTCCTTAACTATATACCAGAAGCTTTGAAAGAATTTTATAGAGAATCCGTCCGGGCCGGGTGCTTTATCCCCTTCCATTCCGAGAATAGCAGCTTTCACTTCCTCTTCCTCAAAGGGTGCATCAATAGAGGAATGAAGATCATCGGTAAGACATGGAAGAGAATCATCATGCCAACTTGGTAGCCAAGATGAATCTTTCCGAAAAAATGATCTGAAATGGTCCACAATATGGTTCTCAATCATCGTGCCAACAGAATTTGTTATTCTGTTTGAAGTAATGTTAGACGTTTGATGATCTTGAATGATGTCCATGAACCTACCATTATGCTCCCATTATTTATTATCCATGAATTGTCACATGCCATTGAATTGTGAGAATTTTGGACAAAAATAAGTAAAATGTAGGTGAATGATATTGTGGAATAAAATGAAGAATGTCTACATTTGTGTTTTCTACATGGATCTAGTAGATCTGGGTTTTCTGCTGCAACTGCATGTTGTAGATAAATTAACGCCTCCTGGTTCCTTTAGGTCCTTTTATATCCTTGGGTTTCAGATTGGCTGGGTTTAAAATCTGCGGAGCACCAATATTGTGTTTATTTGTCCTACAACCATGAGCACCGCTGAATTGATTCTTTTCTGCTCACGATCAAACCCTCGATGACCTCATCGAGTGCTTTGAAATGGGTATTATATGCCCCAATCAAACACATGGTTGTATAATTATGATCATCAGAAGTGTTAAAATTTGTAAATTTTGGTTGTAAGCTGATGTCGCTGAAATAGCCCTTTTTGGTCGTGATCCATTTTCCCTATGCATTTGACAACTTCCCTTACCCATAGATCTCATTTTGAGCTTTGAAACGAGATATTATATGCCCAGATTGGACATATGAGTGCAACCATTGAATATCATAAATTTTGGTTATTGTTGAAGAATTAGCTATTTTTGCATCCGAAGTGATGGTAATTTACTCCATAATTGGCCCCATCCATAGAACTCACCAATTGTTTGAAACGAGGTAGTAGGAGACTAGGAGGTGTGTGGATCAGGGGGTATATGTTACTAGAGTGTAGGAGTATATCTTTTCTTTAATCTCTGCCTCTGGATTACCATGCTTTTTAGCCTGTTAAAAAACCACTGATCACCTAAACAGAAAAACTGTATTCTGTTGAAGTCCATTTGTACAGGAGGGAGGCTACTTCCTGGTAAAGGTTTTTCAAAGATTATCATAGATTAGTATTAAGTAGTACCATCAATTTTGTTTTTCAAAAAAAGAAGTAAATAAATATATTTAAGATGGGACAACATTGATTTCTTGTCTTCATTTAATGATTTATTTCATTATCTTAATTTCATTTTCTATTGAGCTGTAGAATAATTACGTGATGTACTAACTGAGCATTGCTTTGCTATCAATATGTGAAGCAAGATGTATTGGATCCACCAGAAGATTTTTTCCGTGTCAGGATGATTATAACACTTCTCCAGACATGTGGACACTACTTTGATAGAGGTTCCTCCAAAAGAAAGCTTGATAGATTCTTATTGTACTTCCAAAGATATGTTCTCAGCAAAGGTCCAATCCCATTAGATATAGAGTTTGGCATTCAGGTATGTTACCTCAATTTTATTCCAAATTTTCACACTAAGGGGACTAGTTTCAGCCATGTATTCTATGCCCAACTTGATTATGTGATTCATTCAAAACCATCCAGTAGACATGGTTCATAGTGTGACTTGTGCCTTGCAAAAACTGAACTACCAATATATGCAGGACTTGTTTGCTGAGTTACGACCAAATATGACCCGTTATTCATCCATCGATGATGTCAATGTAGCATTGGTTGAATTGGATGAACATGAGCATGCTCTATCCACTGAGAAAACTAGCAATGACAAGCACTCAGAAAACGAACCACAAAAAGGTTCAGGCCAAATTAGTTCTACCATATCAACAAATGGTCGGACTTCAGCAAATGGAGTGTCAGATAACGGAAGGGCCCATGAAGATGCCGACAGTGAGAGAAGCTACTCAGACAGTGGCAGCATCTTTCAAGAAGGGCAGGATGATGAAGAAGAGGCTTCAGAAAATCATGAAAGTGATACCGACGATGATGAAAATGAAGGTGGTGGGATGATTGGTTCCGATGATGACGAAAGCGTCAGTTTCAAGCAGAAGAAGCAAGAAGTGGATCCTAAAGAAGTCGAGGACTTCGATCGGGAACTGCGGGCGCTCATGCAAGAGAGCCTTGACTTGAGGAAACTCGAGCTTCGTTCTCGACCAACCACCCTCAACATGACGATACCGATGAACGTGTTCGAGGGGTCTAGGGATCACGGGAGAGCAATCGAAGGGGAGAGCAGTGAGGACACGATGGACGAGGAGGGAAGTGGAGGTGGGTCGAACAAAGTGAGAGTGAAGGTGTTGGTAAAGAAGGGGAGCAAGCAGCAGGCGAGACAGATGTATATCCCTCAAGACTGCTCGCTCGTTCAGGGCACAAAACAGAAAGAGGCGGCAGAGCTTGAGGAGAAACAGAACATAAAGAGGTTGATTTTGGAGTACAATGACCGCGAGGAGGAAGAGTTGAATGGTGTGGGGACGCAGGTGAGTAATTGGATGCAGGTTGGTGGGGGGAATAGTGGGGGAAGTTATGGTAGGTCTGCTGGTCGTGGTGGCACGTGGGAGGGAAGTGGAAGAGTTGGTGGAGTTCGTCATCGGCATCATTTGTCTGGTGGACCTTATTATGGATATGGCAGGAGAAGGTGAAATGAAGTTTGTGGTGGTTTTGGAAATCATTTGTGGTGAGAGTCGATTAACAGCTGCATAGAACTGCTTTTTCTCCAGTAAGTAGTCTGAATTGTGCTCCTTTTATGTATAGTGGAGAACAAAATGGGAGCATGTTTGTCACTCTAAGCATGGTAGCAGTTTTACAAGCGTATATTATCAATTCCACTCAAGCTTCACCTACGCTAAAGAGGTTTGGTTTCTGTGCTGTAGAAGAATTACAGGTTGAGCTATTGCAGTTGCCTCAGAAAACATGTTAATCGAGTTGATGATCCAAATTGGAGGATTCTACAAATTTATGGTGGTTGCTACAGGTTTCTTTAGCAAACTTGCCCAGGAACACAATGTTAATATTTGCATTTGTGATGGAAGAATAGTTATTGTAAAAAAAGAATTGAAAAGTTGTATGTATTGTTATAACAGGTACTTGGTTTACAAGAAAATGTTTTATGCATTTCCCTGTCCTTGAGCCTCATTAACCTGATCATGAATCTTTCATGGTCATGCCTTAACATGCAAAAAAACTGTATATAATCCTCGGAGAGTCAAGGAACTCCTCCAGCGAGGGTCCCAAGGGAACGTTGGGATCTCCAGCTTTACATTGTTCCTCCACCAACTTTGTTCGTTATGGTGATGATGTAGATTGAGATTCATCCTCATGCCTTTCATATCAACGTTGTAAAAAGCAATGGGCGGTAAGGTGCTAGGTGCTAGTTTTATACAGGTGTTAAATGTAAAAGGATATGATAATAAATTCGTATACCATTGTTTAATGTATATTTTTTCTTATTATAATAAAAGTAACATAACAAATATTTATAGAATAGATTTAGCAAGGATAATGGTATTATCCTCAATTTCAGTCTATATATGTTTTGAATTTTATAAAAATAGTATACACCATCTAATGATGTATATATTTTTATAAAAAATGAAGTATACACTACAATGAGTTGTATGTATGCATTTATAAAAAATGTAAAAAAATTTTTTGTCGAAGCATACACTTCGTTAATGCAAGTATATGTTTCGTTAATTTTCTATCGATATATATGGGACTGTAATTATGGCTAAAAAAATTGGGTGTAACAACACTAAGTAAGTAAATATCTTTAATTTTGAATTATTAAAATTTAAATATATTGATATGATTTACATAAATCTATTTTTTGAAATCTTAAAATATATTTACAATTTATCAAGATCTAACATAAAATCTTAAATTTTAAATAAATCGCGATGAATAATTGTTAAATTTATTTAAAAAATAAAATAAAAACCAGAGTACTTTCCATTTAATAAGCAGCAGATACAGCCCATTCGGGCATTTTTTTTTTTAAAAAAAAAAAACCGCTCGGTCGCCGACTCGGATGAGGACCGAGTCACCCACGCCGAAAAACACGCGATGAGAGAACTGAATGAAGAAACTATCATTCCTTTGTTTTTTTTCACTACTCGCAAACCCCCACATATCCTCTGCCGTCCCCCTCCCCCCCCCCCCCCCCCTCCAAACCCTGGTCCTTTTCAATGGATTCGAATCAAAACTTTTAGAGAGAGAGAAGAGAGAGAGAGGTTGATCATCAGCATTAGAGGACGAAAAAGGAAGGCTTTCGTCGGACCATGGTCGTCCTCTCACCGGCGGAGAACCACATCCGACCTTCCTCTGGTTGAACAATGGCGGTCCTCACCTCCGTCGAGCTTAACTACCTCGTTTTCCGATACCTCCAAGAATCAGGTGCGACCCCACCTTAAAGTTTTCTCCTTTTTGTCCCTCTTTCTCTGTTCGGATTGGTGGGTTTTAGGGTTTCTGCGTTTGTTTTCCTGTTTTTGCTATGTTTGAATTGCGGGGTTTGGGGTCAAGAACTCGAGTGGTTGGTTTTGTAGGGGTTGAAGTTAGGGATTTTACTGTTAGTCTGTTATTAGGGTTTCATGAGGCCTTCACTTGGCTGAAGCTCTTTTTTATAAAAATAAATTGTGAGAGGTTCTTAAGAACCTGAAGAGGATCATGTGTTTGTTGTGAACTGTGGATTCCTTATAATATGTAAGAGAAAGCCGTCTGTCGGATTTGTGTGGAGAAATTTTGATTTTTTGAGCCCACCTTCTCTATGAATTTTTAAGCAATTTAGGGTTTGGAAAATTGTGGTATTAGAGTGTCCCATTTTCTCTAAGCCCCTGAGGTGGAAGTTCTTTCACCTTGGATTGAGGGGATGAATATAAATGTGAGTATATAGTTTTTTTTATACAAGAGATTTCTCCTTGGTAGTGTGTAATTGAGGCTTTATTTTGTTTTGAGAAAAGGTGGTGTTTACCAATTCTATTACAAGCTGCTTAATACAAAAGAAAATAAGAGCAAATAATTAAAATGATAATTGTGGGATAGGATGAATTAAGCAACAGGGGATGAGATACCTTTGATTGTAGTATAAGCCAAGTAGGAGAGTGCTTTATGATAGGAATTTGTGGAGTTGTAGGTTTCATCATTGGTTGGGAAATAATCGTACTGGTGTTGAAAACAACACTGGTCCTCTAATTATTAAAAGGTCTACTTGACGTCCCATGTTGTCTTTCTTCTTCTTCTTTTTTTTGTACAAAAAGATTGCAGCATTCCATATTAAAATGACGCATCTCAAAAAAAAAAAAGGAGATGAGGGTTCTCCAAATGCAAAAAAGAAATAAAAGCATTGAATCCCAAAGGTGGCTAACCACCTTACAATCACACAAAAGGTAATTACCCTCTCCAATTAGTCCCACGATAGAGGAGACAAACTCTTCACCTATTATCACCGATATCCAGACACAAAGTGAGGCCTTGATGTCACCCCAAATGTTTTCCACACATGATCGTTTTGTTTGAATAATAGTCTAGTTCCGTGTGCGCCAAATAGCCCAACAAACCACGTGAGGGATAAGACCTTGGAATTTAACTTATTGTTTCGATCACCTCTTCTCCTCCTTGTATGGAACCACTCCCACATGCCTTCAAGATTGTTGTAGGTTTTTTCGTTTAAATCTTTAGTAGGATCCATCCAAAACCTTAAAAATGGAAAACTAATAGCGGGAGAGACTTGTGAGAATTGCCTTCAAAATAATGAACCGCCCTCCCAGCTTAACAACATCCCTTGCTAGCCATTTATGAAATCTTCATAAAAGAGGTATTCAATCCCTCTTTCTAAGAATTCCTGTATGGAGAGAAAAGCCAAGACATTTGATAGGGAATTTTGTTCGAGGGGTAACATTTCATAATTTGATGTTCTGACCTTTTCTTTTTTATTGGTTTGTTCCAACCTTTCTTTCAAAAAAAAGGGTATGCTGTTTTTTTTGGTGAGTTAAGGTGTCATTTTTAAAAATGGATGGAGCAAATTTTTTTTGAGGGAAATATAGGAGAATCTTATTCAAGAAACCCCCGAATTTAGGAGACGAGGGATCTCCTAACAAGTTAAAAGAAAAGGAAAATACAATGATTAAAAATTCCAAGATTAGGCTATCCTCTCCCCCAATTGTTGCCCTTAATGCCCCCAAAGAAGAAGGAGATGAAGGATTTCCGAATATGAGAAAGTTAAAATGAAAAAATCAACAAGACCTCTCTTTAAGTGGGTCAACCGAAAATGATCATCGTCCAAGTGTTCTCAATGCACAAACTCTTGTGTTGGAAGATGCAATTATTATGAGTGAGCCATGTACACCAAAAAAACCACATGAGGGGTAAGTCATTGGAACTTGGCACGGGTACTACGATCAACTTGCTTGCATGTCTCCTGAAACCATTTCCACATCCCATCAAGATCTCCAAAAGAGCATCGGGCACCATGAGCCAATTCCATCTTCTCCCAAATCCAAGCACTAATCACACACTAAGAAGAGGCATTCTCTTGTTTCCTCAATCCTTTTACTAAAAATCCACATGTTTCGTCACTATCATATGCCCACTTCTTCTTGCTTGGTTAAGAGCATTATCGAGCGAATGCAACCACATGAAACATCTAATCTTCAAGGGGCGGGGGAGACCCAAATGAGACATTAATACCTTATGATGGACTTGTTGTGGGGAGAATACATGTTCAATTTCCGATAAAATGTCTTCACAGAAAACCGGAAGCGAGGAGCCAATTTCCAACATACCCTATGGTATCAAATGTGATCTACTGACACTATCAATGTGAATCTTTTTTAAGTCATGAACCAATTGTCCAATTCATGTCACTGACATCCATAAGTTATTAAATAAGTTTGTTTTGCATGGCTTGAAATTATTTTCAAAACTCTGTTTGTATGCCCGTCATGGCAAGGGTGGATTTTGTACTTGGATTGGAAAGAAATTCTTGGTTCATAAGGATTGTGTATGAAAAAAGGATCCCTTAATTGCTTTTTTTTTCAGGATTCACACATTCAGCGTTTGCTTTTGGATATGAGGCTGGGATCCACAAAAGTCCTGTTGATGGCAATTTAGTTCCACCGGCTGCTCTTGTTAAGTTTGTACAGAAAGGGCTTCAATATCTAGAGCTTGAAGCAAACTTGAGTTGTGTAAGCATGTTTGCTTCATTAAAAATTATATCAATGTACCTTTTCTTATGTAGATCCATCAACTTCTTCATTTCATTTTAATGTGTTTTGGATTTTTTCAAATTTATCTCATGATTCTCATCTATGTTTTTCTCCACATTGATAGAATGAAGCTGATGTTGAGGATGACTTCTCTTTCATAGAACCTTTTGATCTTATCACAAAGGATGTCAATGAATTGCGGAAAATTGTGAACGAAAAAAAGGCGAAACTCCAGAAGGAACTGGAGAAGGATAAGGAAAAGGATAAAGATATTGTTCGTGCTCCTGAACAAGAAAAAGAATGTGAAGTAGATAGAGAGAGGCAAGAGAGAGAAAGAGAACAATCACGGGATAGAGTGAACGTAGAGAAGGATAGAGATCAAGAGAGAGAAAAAGAGAAACAACATGTGGAACAATCTGACAGAGTTCATGAAGATAAAGTGAAGGGAAAGCTTGATGACAATGGGATTTCTGGAGGTGAATTTTTCTGAAATGTTACTCTTTCTTCTTCTTTTTTCTTTCTTTTTTTCTAAATCTCTACTCTTATGATATGCATTATTATTATTATTTAGAAATTCTTCATTTAAAAGAATGTTCACTTCTTTTGTTTAAAATTGCAAAAGTATGATCATCATGTTGTTTTTTGACAGTTTTAAATGTAAGATCTATCTTTATGACTTGTTTCTATGACCTTTCACACTAAGGGAGAAAGATTAACTTTGCACAGCTTATGTTTCAAACATGATACTCAATATCATAAAATTACTCTTTTGGTACAATTTTATGTAGACCACTTACTATTGGTGAACTTTAATGCCATCAATTTAGATCTGAACTGTCCAATTTTTTAACAGTGTCTGATGAATACCATAGAGATCCTTTGTGAATGTACTACATACTCACATCCAGACAACTAGTATGTGAAACTTTTTTTTGATCAGCCGGAAGGAAAAGGTTTCAAATGTTAATTAATTAAATTTCTAGTCACCGTAATCTGATTTAAATTTTTCAAAAAATTGACATAATCATCGTTCCAAATTTCGATGAAAATGTTCTTATTGTTTGCTATGTTGTATGCTTATTTTCAATAATTTTGCATCTTAATGTAGTCCTTCATTTAATCACACATCTCTTTTCTATTCTAAAGCAATTGCCTTTATTTGAGTATTGATTTTGTGTTAGCAAATCAAGTAACTTCTACCTCATTTGATCCCTTGACAATTTTATATTTATATCTATCCACTTTCATGATGGGGGCAGATTTGAAGGCCATTATCATGGGTTTTCCATACTTGTTAGGAAAATCCCGTTGGTCCTCTTTTTTTGTGTTTTACATGGAAACTTGGATGTTTTGATGTCCATGCATGAGTCAAAATTTTATTGATGAATGGAGTTTTTTTTTTTGGGGGGTGAGCAACAACATTCTTGTTTGGTTCAGATCTCTTCTTTTTTTCTTTCCGTATGATAGTTTTTGTGAACTTTTTTTTTTCTTTTTAAAAGAAATTGCTATTAATTGTGAATTATTTTGGGGGCTTTTTATTTTAGAAGCCTCCAAAAAACAATGTTTTGGCCATTGATCAAAATTAACTATAAAATGGGTCATTTGACCGTCACCTTATCGTCCACGTTAACTGGTCATTTTTTTTAATTTCCACTGAAACTGGGGCCTTAAAGCCCAGCTTCATATTTTTTGTTTTGTTTCTTTAATGTTTTAATTCAACGATATTTTAAATTTTTTGGGATCCTATTTAATTGGAATTTTGGGGAAATTGATTTTGTGGATTTTATTTTTTAATAAATAAAAAAAAAACTTTTGATTTCTATTTTTTTGGAGATTTATTTTTCAACTAATTTAGGATTCCTTATTCTATGAGATCATATTTTTTTGTTTTTCAAAAATCCAATAAATTAAAAAAAAACTTTATGTTGATTATTATTTGAAAAGTGACTCCATTTTTGCCTGAAACACATATAAACACATAATTTGATCATTCCGGTAAACACTAGTGCTGGAATGATGAACCTCTTTCCTTGGCTTTGAGGAGAGAATTGACATTCCATTGGAGACAGCTCCCTGTTGCCACGTCATAATTCTTGGGTAGCTTATCTATCAATATGGTTTTATGTTTATTTCTGGCCAATCTAATGCAGTCATTTCTTTTGTTATCTAACTCTTTCTGACATGTCATGTCATAAATTAATTGATTGCATCTAATTATGCTCAATAGGGCCTGAACCAATGGATATTGTTCCTAGCACTCCATCCCTGTCTCATAAGGTTCCTATTTCTGATGTAACTATCCTGGAAGGACACAATTCAGAGGTCTGCCTTTTAATTTTTCCAATTGTCACAATTCTGTTTTGTTCAGATTTCTTTTAGTATTTGTAGTAATCCATTGGCACTGTCTTCTTTTGGTCAGGTATTTGCTTGTGCATGGAGCCCTGACAGTTCCCTTCTAGCATCGGGGTTGGTATACTTTTTAGTCTTTGTAACATGGACATGGGACATTGAAATGACACTACATGGACACGTCAATATTCATACATATGCATGCATGCATGCATACACACACAAATCCTTATGAAAAATAATGAAATAATATCTTTTAAACCATAATTGTGTAATTCATGTTAACAGTAAGGAATATTTTTGCATGATGAAGAGAATTTCACAATCACAAATGAAAATGATGAAAATTTTAAAAAGGTGAAAATATTTTCCCCATGCTTCGCATTTCATGTAGTCTTAACCTGATTTTCCCCTGTTCTTAAATGATTGGTTGGCCTATCAGATATAGCATGGTCTTCAACATTAGATGTTCCTGACCTTTGATTTCTAAGATATGATCAATGGTGCGAGCTGAGATTTGGTTAAGTTGGCTAGCAACCCCCCTCTCCCGTAAAGGAGGTTAGGATCAAACCCAGGGGATGCACCAATCTTCTAAAAAAAAAGAAGATATGATTGCAAATTCAACTAGGGATAAATGGCGGTATCATCTGCACACGTGTAGGGCTTTTAAATTCATAAAAACTTTTCTTCTCTGGACCCGAAAACGCCGTTGCCTCTGTGCCGCCCCTCGCCTTCGATGGAGGGTGTCATACCCCAGTTCATCCTCCTGTTGTCTTCATTCATTCTGATTAATACTATAGAACTAGCCTGTAGAATGTATTGTCACAGACATGAATTTTATAATGTATTGACACAAATATGCATGTCCGCATGAATCCACATGTTTTTTGTGTGTGCTTGGCAGGGTTTTTTTAGGGGTGGGTGTTTGATGTTTTACATGTTTTTAACTTTTAGTCCTGCAAGTGAATGCATGCATTGTTCACAATATATATTTTTCTTGTAGCCTCAATTATGCTATAAACTTGTTTGATCCATTAAGGCATTTTATATGCATGGGTGCATTAATTATGCTAGCTTGGTTCATTTATTAATGCATTTTATATGCATGCATGCACATGAAGCGAAAGAAGAGAGGGATTAATTGCTATACATTTTGTTGTTACAATTCTATTGTTGATAATAATGTTAGCAAATTAATCTTGGGGTACGACTTAATTGGGGACGCTGAAGTGGTTCCCAGATGACGCTCTTGATTTTAAGTGCTGCCGGTACTATTATATTAACAGAATCGACCATTTAATCTTTCAAAGAATTTCATTTACATGGAGGTTTTTCTTGCCCGATGAATGCTTGGTCACCTGTACAGATCTTCCTGCTTATAAATTTTGTTGGTACAAATTTCTGTGTCATACTAATGTCTTTCATCCTATAGGTCTGGAGACTCAACAGCGCGGATTTGGCCTATTCCAGATGGACCTCGTGGGCCTATGAATGGAAAAGATATTTCAGCAAATGCAAAAATTTTAAAACATTTCAAGGGTAAAACCAATGAGAAATGCAAGGATGTAACAACTCTTGAGTGGAATGTGAGTTTGACAGACACCCTATCTCTGGCATTCTTGGTGAACTGTTTTTTTTTTTTAATTGTTTTGAATGCAATGCCTTTTCTTGAGTTCCTTGTGATGTTTTTAAATGTAACTTGCTGTAGATTTGACAGTTAAAGTCAAACAAATATATCTCACTGATTTCTTTACCTCTAGTGCCTCAGTTCCTAATCTTCTTTTTCGTGTTTCTTATGACATTTTTCAAATTGATCTTGCATGTACATATAATAATTATAAGTTAAGCGGACTTAATTCAAATGTGTAGGTTGAAGGGACATTGCTTGCAACTGGTTCTTACGATGGGCAGGCAAGAATATGGACTAGAGATGGTAAGCCTAATATAGAATGTCTTGGTATTGTATTCTTTTTTCTTTTCTAGCTACAAATGAAACTTTTCTCATCTTACCTTGCTACAATTCTTCATATAATATCACATACTGAAGTATTATTTTTAATTCCAAAGGACTTCCTTTTCTGATACTTTGGTGTTTCTTCGCTGATTGTCTAACCCAATGGCAGTGGACCATTATCATGCCAGTGTTGATCAAGCTGAATATTTGGAGATGACAATAAACCTTTTCTTCCTTTATTATGCCATGTTATGGGTTCTTCCCCCACAACCATACATTTGTAGTAGATTGCCAGTTGTACACGTACTCATTAAAATATCTTTTTAAATACATTTCACCCATAATTGCTGTTACAGTATCAAATTTGAGCTTTGTTATACAATCGATTTTCATAACAACTTATAGCCGATCATCCACTTGGTATTTTTTGGGCATCAGAAATATGGTTTCCGCCTTCTACTGTATTACATGTTTTTTTTTCTGGATTTAAGTCTACATCATGGTTGTCTTTTGGCTAATTCATTGAGCTCTCCTTAACCCCTTTAGTTATACTCAAATATGTTTTTCTTATCAACCATAATTCACTTATCCTGGAGACTTTTCATTTGTCCTTGAAAAAGCTTATGATTTTTGTCTTTAGCAGATTTTGGTTTCATAATTCACCTGTATGTAATTATGCTGACCGTTTTATATGACATTAACAGCCAGTTGTAAAACTATGTTAATCTTGTCGTGGAGATTTTTTTATGTACTCCATAGCTGTCCCCATTTTTTATGAAATCAGTTTTGTACGCTTATGATTCATGAAATTCAAATATCTATCGTCACCCCTTTCTTTTGAAAGTATTTAGGGACACCATGAATTCTGCTTCATATCTGGTGCCTCTTGTATTCCCTAATGATGTTTTGTTCTGTTCATCCTTTGGATGAGCTTAATTAATTGAACAGGTGAGTTAAGGAATACATTAAACAAACATAGAGGACCAGTTTTCTCTTTAAAGTGGAACAAGAAGGGTGATTTTCTTTTAACTGGGAGCGTGGACAGAACTGCCATTGTTTGGGACGTGAAAACAGGAGACTGCAAGCAGCAATTTGATTTCCATACTGGTATCGACCATACTGGAGTCTATGTATTCTTTTCCTATTACCAAAGGATGATAAAGTGCTTCAATTTGTGTACTTGCAGCTCCAACACTTGATGTTGATTGGAGAAACAATGTGCAGTTTGCTACTGGTTCAACAGACTATAAAATTTATGTTTGCAAGGTTGGAGAAAATCGACCAATAAAGACCTTCTTGGGGCATGAGGTCTGTGCATGGAATTTTCTTTATATCAATTGTTGCACATGTGACATTCATCCTCGTGTACTTGCTTCTGTTATCAGCTCTTTGGATATTCCTCATATGACAAATTCTTAGCTATTAAGCCCACCAAAATTGTGTTGTTGTCAACGATCTTGTAGTTTGATATGTTCTCTAACTTCTTCTACACGTTGCCTTGCTTTGAAGAATGCCAAGCATGTAAAGACTAATGGATGGAAAATTTAAAAAGCAAAGCTTCATCCTTTAATGAAATATTATGTGGGGGCATAACTTATTTTGCTTAGTTATGCCATCCTTTTGACATTTTATATCATCCGTGATATATTACCTTGAAGAAACTTGATAGATGGTATTGCTCACATGATAATTATTTCAGGGGGAAGTTAATTCTGTCAAATGGGATCCGACGGCTGCACTGTTGGCTTCCTGTTCAGATGATCGGACTGTCAAGGTAAATGTTGTTCTTGTCCATGAAATGATGATTATGGTCTAGGAAGGAATTCTATATTTTGTATCGTTTTTTCTTCAGTTGATTTGTTAATTTTTCAGTCCAATGCTAAAGTATCAGAATTTTTAGAAAACTAATCTGATATAGTCCTTTTGGTATCAGCAGATATGCAGGAGAATTTTTTTGCTAGTTTCTAGGTTACTGTTGCATGCTTTTAGAAGTTAGGGTTCTATCCTATTTCATTATTCACATAATTAGATTTACTATTGTAAAGGCAGCTAAAATGATGGTGGTTTTTTTTTTTTTGAGATGAACGGTAGGCGAGTACCTTTATATTAAAGAAAGGCGAAAGCCCAAAAAGAGAGTACAAAGAAACATAAAAGCACAAAGCCAAAACATAAAACCCACGGGAGAAAAAAAAAAACCCAAGAGGCCACAAGTAGAAGAGAAATCTACTTGATGCCCCTGGGGCGCTCCCTCATCACCTTCCGCAAGAGATGATTCCTAACTAATCATCACGTCACCAACTAGGACCCAAACCATCCCTGCCCGCCACAAAACCTCCTAAATGATGGTGTTTTTTTTTTTTTTGAAAAGTGATATAATAACTTCACTGTGTGGAAAGAGTTGAACATTTTACTAACACATTTTCCAAACCTTGAACGATATGGCACCATCACCATCTTTAATTTATCATCTGTTCATGTAAAAGTGATCCTATGATTTTGGTTGTGCCACATCACCAATATCTTGAAAAATGTGCTAGTATAATGTTTTTCTTGTGGCAGAAGGGATTTTTTTCTCATTGAAAAAGGAAAACAGAGGATTCCCCGTTACAAATAATAAAATGAAACCGCAAAAGAAGAGAAACTAATTTCTACTGGATTGAAAACCCCTTCAATGTGTTTTCCTTGTTTGGCGTTGCTTCTAAACATTCTCCTTAACTCTCTTACGAGACCTTCAAACTAAGAAATTCTCTTTTAGAACTCCCGGTTAACTCATGTTTTCAATGATAAGGATACAGAAAATACCCATGAAAGTTTTCTTAACTTACTCAAGTCTTCACTAAAATAATAACTTACCCCCTCCCCCCCACAACTTTAGAAAAGAAGAAAAAAGAAATAAATTTTTTTATGTGATTGATGAATCCCTTATCGTCTCTAAATTCTAGTGACACCTTTTGAATGTGGAACATTTTTTCTACTATATTGAAAGCATCTAATGGGGAAGTGTAGCAACACTGCCCCAAGAAAGCCCAAATGAATTGTCATGGTAGCTTGTAGACCTACTATCAATCACCCTCTCCTCTCTTTTATATTATCACACATTTCACTTATGGGTAATTAATATTTGAAGAACATGTATATATTAGACCAATAGCCACCAAAGGTAGAAGATGTTTATATAACAAGGATAGTTTATTAAAATTTCCAGAGAATAAAATGGGTGATTATCAGTGTTACAATAGCTATGTTATTGTATGCACACCCAAAAAAAATTAACCCGCCGCCAAAGGGGTCCCTAAGTTTCAATTTAGTATGTTATGATGGATTTGTTGATGCTATCCCCACTTCATGCAGGAACTTCTATCACGGTTTTATGCCTTGTAAATTAACATTTTTGCTGTTCTACAGGGTTTGTCTTGTTATTTATTTGGAGAAATTTATGCTATGGATGCTCGTACTTATTTTTTATGCAGATCTGGAGCTTGAAGCAAGACAAATTCCTTCATGATCTGAGGGAGCACAGCAAGGTTGCCTATTCTTTGGTCTTTTTGTTTACTATTTAATTTTCAACCATGATTTGGCATTTTGCAATTGACTATGAAAATATTTATAATAAATTTGTTGCAGGAAATATATACTATTAGATGGAGCCCAACTGGGCCTTCTACTAGCAACCCAAATCAGCAACTATTATTGGCTAGGTAACGCTTGTTGTTTCTTGGTGACACATCATATTCCATATTCCATAAGTTCATTCTTTTATTATTTCTGAGATTTTTAAAAGGACTAACACCATGTTTAGATCACCATAGCAACATTTTTGGCTCTGATGGCAAGTTCATGGTTGAAGATGAAAAGGAGCTTGAGATTCAGTTTGGAAACAACACCCTCAACTGGGGTGGTTTGCATGCATTGTGTAGTGAATAAAAGAATACTAGTGATTTAATACGCAACAACGGTATAGATATGTTGGAGTTGGACATGGCAACTCTAAAGGACATTATACTATAATGTAGTGAGGAAGCATTATAGTATGATGCTGGACTTATACATGGACACGACTCCAAAAAACAGTCATCTTCTTCATGTCAGGATTTAGAACTACTTAGGCATAGCTTATCATAGTAAGAAGAAGTTACTCTAAACACAAGATATTGCTGCTGACGCCCAAGGAGCCTACTGTTATGCTACTCTTACTGGATGGATGGAAGGTTCAATTTTTGTAATTAGTTTCAAGAAGAAAAAAAACACCATGTATTTTGACCTCATTAATGAAATATTGTCCTCTGTAATTCTACCACCTCTATTCATCTTTCCTAAACCATTTTTTCTTGCCACCCATGTTAGTGTGTGCTTTCTGATCATGTTGTTCACAATCTTCATTGCTCTCTTTTCCAGTGCATCCTTTGATTCAACAGTGAAGCTATGGAATGTGGAACATGGAGTTCAAGTTCACAGCTTGGAAGCTCACAGGTACTGATGAAGGCCTTTCTTTGAGATTCCATATATCTTGATAAAATGCGTTCTATCATGGTTTGATTATTCTATTTCCAGGCAACCAGTATATGCCATTGCTTTCAGCCCTAACGGAGAGTACCTAGCAAGTGGATCTCTGGATCAATGCATTCACATATGGTCTGTAAAAGAAGGGAAGGTTGTGAAGACATACACTGGAAATGGTGGTATCTTTGAGGTTTGCTGGAACAGGGAAGGTGATAGGATAGCCGCCTGTTTTTCCAACAGTACTGTGTGTGTTTTAGACCTGAGGATGTAGAAAAAGTTTAGTTAGTCTCTCCATGTTGGCATGGTTCGTCGGAAGGTTTTAAATGCTAAAAGTTAATGGTGGTTCTAAATTATTTGCTTCAGATCCCCCTAAGAGTGGGAGAGAGCTCAAGTTTTTAAGGAAAAGTCATGGTGTTTTAGATTATTGTCTCAGTTGTGCCTGTGGACTGTGGAGGGAGCCACTTATTTATATATTAGGAGCTTTGTATAGAATGGGATGAAGACTATTTGCTAGCAATTGTGGTGTTTCTTGTTCATGGAGTTTCCAATTGGTTTTTGTTCCTATATGAGGCTTTTGTTGGGGTTTTTTTTTCTGTTTCATTGGACTAAGATAACGGGACACTTAAGCTATCACATGTTTAAATTTTTTTATTTACTATATACATTTAAGATGGAGATGGTAATGCCATCTCCACGCTAATATTTTTTATTTAAATTCCATGGATGATAGAATTTGCAGTAATAAACATAAAAAAGGTCCAAATTAGTCAAGGTGGCATTTTCTGAGGGGCCGTTTGGAAACCTAGTTGAAAAGTATGATGTGTACAAAGTAGGTTAATAAAATTTGATTATAAGAAATTTATTTTTTATCTTTTTTTAAAAAGAATATTGAAAGCTGAAATAAATATATTTTCAGAATCGTCTGAAAGCACCTCAACAGGTTTTCAATGGCCCAATGGGCAATTTACCCAAAATAAAAAAGTGCATTGATACATGTAATTCATTTTGCAGTCCAATAACATAATATATACAGTGCATGGACTCCTATCATAGTATATGATTCGATTTTTATTTTTATTTTTTTACTAAGAAAAAAAATTCACTAATGTATCTCAGTATATACTTCATTTCATATAATATCATGCATTTCAAAGGATGACTGGATGATTCTTTTTTTTAAAAAAAAAAGGGATAAACTGCAATTAGGACTACTATAGAGGATGACTGTATGATTCTTTTTTTTTTTTTAATGAATAAACTGCAATTAGAACTGTTATAGAGGCTGTGTATCTTTTTACCTGAAAGAAAACAGGTTTTCAATGGCCCCCGAGTCCACCACTACTACGCCGTATGTCCCTTTGTTAACATGTAATAGAGTAATTTTTTTTTATTTTTAAAAAGGGAACAGATTAGTTTCCAATAAACATTAATGCTGCCGTCCCCATTTTGCTTAGAACAATTGTGTCTAATTTTAATTAAACCGTGACAATGACAATCATTATTAAATAAATAGATTTATTTTTAAAAATGAAATATTTTTTAAAAATTACATAATTATCAAGTCTTAAATCTTGAACTTTTTAACTAACATTTTATTATATAAAATCTAGATGATTGATTAGATTTAGTATTTAATTATATATTTTTTATTTTTTCAAACAGTTAGATTCGACCAACAGCTTAATTGATTTTTACCAATTTCTATACCATATGTGAATGATAAACCAGTTTAACCAGCCGGATCAGATCAGATTTTAAAACTGATTGTAGTCCATTGGATTATTCTATGATAAGGATAGTCTCATGTGTAACCCCACATTTTTTTATTTTCTTTGAAAGTATTGCACTTGATATATCGAACATGCATTCTTGCTAAAACAAAATAGAGTCTTGTTACACAGCCCATTTCATAAGCCCCAATAGGTGGCATCATATCACTGGATGCTTGATTGACTTTAACAAAATGGCAAAACAGTAAAATACCAAAGTACCCTCATTTAAAGCCACACTTTTGAAACCCCAAATCCCTGGTTTTTTGGAGTTCATTTCACGTTCCGTCCCTCTCGGCTAACATTTAATATGGAAAACAATTTGATTCCAAAAAATCAACGCAATATTTGAATCATTTCAACATTCTATTTCATTTTTCGTCTAAAAGTTTGAAGAACACCGAGCATTTTTTGGGGAATCGATTTTAACCGATTTCTTCAAGCTTCTTTGTCGGATTGAATGCCCGATCCCAAAAAATGGGTAAGCGATTTTTTTTTCTTTCAATTTTTCGAATCACAATTGTTGTTTTTTCGATTTTCGTAATGTAATCCTATGTAACAATTTTTTTTTCTTCTTATTTTGATTTTGTTTTTATATACGATCTAAATGATATGTTTGTGAATGTATATAGTATATACAAATGTAAATGATTCTATGAATTTAATGTATGATTTGTGAGTATTTCGTGATGTATAAATGTATATGACAATTTGACAACATATTCAATGTTTGTGGCTTTTGAAGATTCATATTCAAACATTTGTCTAATTTTTTTATATATATATACAAATGTAACAGAGTAAAATAAGAATGAAATGTAATTGTTTGTATCTGATCTTTATAATGTAATTGAGTATTTGTAATGTAACTTATAATAGTATCTTAAGTATGGATAAATCAACTACTATTTGCATCCAGCGGCTGCAGCAAGTGTAGCAATATGGGGTCAATTGACCCATCAAAAAAAATATTAAACTACCTAACCCACACATCAAATTTTTGAAAAAAATTAAACTACCTGACACCACAACAAGTATAACTATATTTACATATTAACCCATTGCATGGGATTGCATGAGTTGTATATTTATTGTGCATTCATTTTTTTTTTTTTTTTGGAAATATTGTGCATTTAATTTTTAAAAAAACCACATTATACTTAATATTCACCAAAAAGTCAAAAAACCTGCATCCCTACCCCACCTTACATATATTAAAAAAATTTGGGACCCTTTGTCCCTTTGTTTTCTGTAAAGTCTGTAGATCCTCGCCACACGGACACGTCGATCACCCACATTGTCGATCGGCGATCGCCGCTTCCAATAATCTCTGATCACGTTGTCAATTTCATCTTCCTACTTTGCTTCAGGTATCTAGTCATGCATTTAATTTTAATTTATGTATTTTTTTATTTTAATCTAAAACTCTCTCATCGTTGCATAATCATGTATGAATAATAAACAAAATTAATTAAGATTACACCTTTTTTCCTTAACATGCCTGTGTATCAAAAGCTCTTTCACGGCTTCACCTGTCTGTTTAGATAATTATAAAAAATCATGGATTTGGTTTGAATCTTTAGTTGATTAGTTGTTAGATTTTTTTATGTATTTATGTTTATTAAAAAATTTATTTTATAGATTTTTCTATTTTTTCAATGGATAAATTTTTAAAAAGAAAATCAACTATAGAAAAAGATTTTTCTCCTATCAAAGAAAATTGTGGTGCTAAACAAAGTCATGTTGATGTGAACAATCTTGTTTCAGATCTAGGGCAAAGAAAAAAATTTTCTTATCATCCTAATGATCATGATGAAATAAGAATAGCATATATCCAAAAGGGTCCTTGTCAACCTTTTGAGCACAAATTCCCTCAAAGAGATATTGGTGGAGTCTTGCGTCGATTTAATCCAGATTGGTTTAAAGATTTTGGTAATTGGTTGGAATACAGCATTGAAAAGGATGCAGTATTTTGTTTATGTTGTTATTTATTCAGATCTAATACTAATTTTCAAGTGGGAAGCGATGCTTTTTATTAATGTCAGTTTTTAAATGACCCCATCTATAAAAATTCCTGGAGCCGCCACTGTTTGCATCGACATTCCAAATGTAACTGAATCGATAGTCATTGAACTACTAAACTTTACATCAACTACTTAATATTGCAACTAAGTATTTGAGAATGTAATTTATAATAATTTCTTAAGTTTTGATAAATGTAACTGTCTATTTATATCTGACATTCAAAAATGTAAATATATATGAGTATTTGAAAATAGAACTTGCTACTAACAAAATGTAACTGACAATTGTAACTTGCATAATAACAATGAAACTGAATAAATGATTGAATAAAACTCACTATTGTTAAATGTAACTGATTTTTCGTATCAGACTTGTTAAAATGTAATTGACATTTTCATAATTGAATTTATTGCTCATAAATGTAACTGACAAAGGCAAAAGTATGTTTTTATATATTTCCTATATATAGATTTCAAATAATGTAACTAAATCTGGAACAATGTACAAATGTAAATGAGTTTTTGAATTGTATATACAACTGTATTTCATATAATGTAACTGAACCTGACATTATGTATTTGAATTTCAATGTAATTGAATTTGAAGGGGAAACAATCATTTGGTTTCACTGCATTTCAAGTATCATTGATTTTAAATGTAACTGAATCTACCGCCAATGCAACTAAGCAATATATAATAAAATTATCACATTAGAAATTAATCAATCAATAATTAAAATAGATATTATAACATTACTATAGCATTGAAATTATTATTTGATTGCTGCAAATAAATGTAACTAGATTACTATTTAAGCAAATGTAACTAAATTGGAGGTCGGTTTCACTACATTTCAAGTATTATTGAATTTTAAATGTAACTGAATTTTCATATTATATGTGTCTGCATTTCATAGAATGTAACTGAATCTACCGCCAATGCAACTAAGCAATATATAATAAAGTTATCACATTAGGAATTAATCAATCAATGAGTAAAAATAGATATAATATCACTATAGCATTGAAATTATTATTTGATTGCTGCAAATAAATGTAACTAGATTACTATTTAAGAAAATGTAACTAAATTGGAGGTCAGAAGAGGTGAAATCCAAAGGATGACTCGAAAAGTAATCAAATCACCTCTCATATGATTGAGGACGGCAAAAGGAATCCAATGGTGGTGACGCTGCCGGAGATGAATAGACTAGCCGGAATGAATTTTTGAAATGTTGGATTACTTAGGAGGGCATAAAAGGAATTCTAAATATGCTATGTCATGGGGCCTGTATGGGACCTATGAAATTGGGGATTGACAATCATTTTCCAACAAAATATATACTCCAGTAAAATTGCACAAAACCAAAACCCCCAGACTGAAGTAAAAAATTTACAAATTTTGTATGACTGGGTATTATACCTCATTGGATATCGAATTGCAAAAGGGGCTGCCAATAATTTCTGTAACACCACCCAACTCTAAAAAAGAACAAAAAAATGCTATAAACCATGAATATAGAAAGCATGATGTTATTTAACGGTCTAAAACACAGACCACGTGTTTAAAATCATATACCTCATCCAATGAGGTATGAATTTTTATAAAAGATGCTAACAAATTGAATAATATCATTTATTGAAAATATGAAAATAAAATTCCAACAATATATAAAGCATTGTTAACAGATTGCGCAATTAATAACAAGAAATCATTCACATGCAAAAATTCAAATGCCTCTTGACATTCAAAGAGACATGCGAATATAATCAAATCCCCCAAAGCAGATCTCAGAGACCAACATCTGATTCATTTTTTACAATCTAACGTTGCTTAGTAATAAATTGTTATCACCTATCAGTTTAGAAACTTCCACTCCTTTCAAAACAGTTATACCTCTCTTTTTTTTAAGGGGGAAAGAAAAGGAGTTACCTAACAGTCCATTTGAACTCAGATGGTCTGAATAATTAGCTTAAAAAAAAACGGGTAGTTTCACATTGACCAATCCGACATAAATGTATGACTTACACAGTTTGCTAAACAAGCCCAGATAATCTCCAACCAGTGATACTGCCAATTATCCAAACATCTAACAATTTCACAAAATAACAGCAAAGAACATCTGCACATGGAAAAAATCTGATCAATGAAATATATAAAAAAAAAGGCATAATATTAATTTACGGATTTCAGGATGGATACCTTGAAGCAAACTAGGTTTCTTAAAACACCACAATGCCACTCCAACACTTTGGGACAACCAAGATCGAGACTATATAGGCTTAATCTTGAAGTGAAGAGAGATAAGAGAGAACACAAAGCATTTCAGGTCCTGCAAAGGAAGACGGTTTATATATAAAAACAAGACAATAACGTAAGCATCTTAATTAGATAATGTAACAAATCTAGGAAGAGCATGGAATGCTAGACATTCATGTACTCCTTTTATACTTCTATCATGGGTGGTTTTTTTTAATTCCTGAAATCTTTCTCAAGTATTACGCACTCCTTTGAAAGTAAATTCAGCAAACATCATCAACATCAACATCAACAAAAGCTGCTCCCAACAGTGTCAATCAGCTTTACATGATCCCTTTATGCAGTAATTCACGAAAGATTAAACTTGATTCAAAGCTTAGTATCCTTCATATCCATGACAGCTTCCATCCAGGACTGAGGTCTCCTCTTCCTTGTACGCTCAGCTCTCTCATAGGTGCAGTGATCAGAAAAAAACTGCAAATATCCACACAAAGACCATATCATCTTATTCAACTTTTACGTTACTTAGCTTCATCAAATTAATCACCCTGACTATGCTCTTCTAGTTTTTTCATATATTCATCTGTACATGTTCATTTCAATGAAAGGTACCTATACATCCATTCCTTCTAACAAGTCAATGTTCTAATCTATGTAAAATAGCCAGCCATTGTGATTGTTGTTCCATACCATTACCAATTCTATTCTACTGATATTCCCTGATCACAGGGCAAGGCACCCATCCACTTCATCAAACCCAGGTTAGTCCTCCCAAAAAACTATCATCATCAATTTCCCCATCCCTATCTATCCCTTTTCTTCATGTTCACATGCAAATTCAAGTTAATTTCAGACCAGCAGTACTAATATAAACCACTCCCACCACTACAATATGCTTAACACATTCAACATACGGAACACATTAACATGGCATCTCCTATCCTACCCAAATGGGAACATGGAGCCTGCATATCTCCTTCCCTAAGAGGACATAACTACCTTAAATGAAATGGCATGAACAGCTAATGCCACCGTATTGAACATCATACATGCAGCTCAGAAATCTCATTATCAAGGTGGACATTGCTGTGTAAATGAGATTGCATTGTGTATGGAAATCTTGAGATGATAAATTGTTTGGGACTGATTAAGTCACATCCTAACAGAGGATGAGATCTATGGCTTGCTATAGGATGACACACACACATACACACACACACAAAAACTGACAGAACAACGCACATGCTTACCAGTGTAATTGAGCCCACTTTTTCTTTATTTCTTGACCAGAAATGCTAATAATAAGAAGTATATACCATGCCACACCAGTAAACCATGTACCATATAAATCACAGGCATTCAACCAGTGACACAAATTTGAATATCAGCTCTATTTTCCAAGCATGATGCAGAAATGACAAGCCGATGCAAATCATTTATAGAATTGATTGATGGACAAATGCCATTCAATTGTTTATATTTTCGTGAAGGTTATTTTTGCCTTTCTGAATTTGGCAGTTATATGTATATGTACGGTAATTATACTTTATGCTGAGTGGTGACCAGACCGACCACATAACATCAGTTGTGTGCGCTCTCTACTCTACTCTACATATCATCAACCTAGATAGATCAATATCTCTCATCTTATTAAGGGCATCCCAAAAGTCACTGTTTTGGTCTTGATGTTGAAGTGTAGAACTGGCTGTTTTTCTTTGACATCATCATGGATAGGTTTTCTTCAGTAACCACATATCTGGAATAGAGTTGGATCAGCTTGGGATACTTGGGGATAATTCCTTCTCCAAATACATAAAATTCTTCAGAAAGAAGAGACCTAAAATGGGATAGCAACAAGAAAAGCTTCTGTCTGCTCATCCCATAGTGCTTTTCTCTGGCTTACCAGAAAGGAGAAGGGTTTTTATGGGTCATGTTGTCCTGAGGATAGAAGGGCATCTACCATGAGCCTCCTCAAGGACTGGTGCTAATACTGTTTGAAGGCAGAAAGGATATCACTGGCATTGAATAGAGGTTTATTATTGAGTGGGAGTCAGTTACATTGTTGGAGTGGGGCTCATTAGGCTGGAGTGGGACATTCCTATTATCCTATCTTTGACGTAGGATTTGGCATTTTATTTTACTTATATTCTCATGATGTTATTACAGTTTTGATAAAACATGAAAACTCTACAAGCTCGGAAAAATTTTAAAAATATATATATATTATCCACTTATTCGCAATTGACAAGGGTTAAATAAGTGCATTTAGTAAATGTCATCTTTAAGACTCATCATTTACTCTCTTCTTAAAAATTTTGTGAAGAGAATTTTTACTTATAATTTTCCATGAGAATTGCAACTGGTTATATTGGTGAATATACCCCTCTCAAAAGTAAAATTACAAAATTATCCTCCAAGTATAGAACTCAATGCCTTGTAACCTTGTTGATCTTGTAGAAGAATGATTGCCTGGCTGTAAAGTGGATATCCAAATATTCTCAACTAATGTGGCAGTAACAGGTCACATCCCATGTCGACGCCACGTCAACAAGGTGAATATAGTTGTACACTTCACAGTCAGACAATCATTATTCTATTAGAAAACGTTGAAATTTATACATTTGACACCCCATGTCAGCATCAAATCAACCGATTGCATTTGACAGTGAACTTCACTATGCCAACATTTATCATCAACAATGATTGTGTAGATGTGAAGTGCTTTCAGATGAAACAAAATTACAGGATTTATGGAAAAAAATATTCCAATTGTCCTTTTTTGTTTTCCTTTTACTTATATGCGTGCATTCAGATGTGCCTTACACTAGTTTGTAAAACTTCTCTTCATAGGATTTCAATTTGGCTGGCTCAGATCATGCAAATTTCCTTATTCAAGGAGGATCAAATGAAAGGAACACAAATAAAATTAGAAAATTAACCATGCAGTTCAAAGTGTACCGCTAGATGATCAAATCCTATCCGAAACCGCCCCACCCAGAGAACATTAGTTGAGGACATATAAACTTGAAAACCACAAGTGCTTTTTGTTTACAAATACTTGATTTCAAAATGCATAATTTATACAAGATGGATCCATGATCTTTGCAGGTTTAATCATAAATAAACCTAAAATTACTTAGAACACATAGTGCTCCTATATTTATAATCTTATAACATGAAATGGAATTATAACAAAGAAATGTAGAAACATGATCGACGAAACTGACCTGAATGAGGTAATAGAAGATACGTAGACCTTCAGGGTCCTTGCTACTTTGGACATCAATAAGGGAACCAATCTTTGAAGTGGTAAACGATATATGCTCATTGCCCATCACAATCTCCAGCTCTTGGCGTCCAACTTTGTCAGGTTCCGGCCAGTTGCTGTCATCCTCTCTCATTATCTACAACCCCCAATCAACAATAATGAATAAAGATAAGATGAGATATGCAACAAAAAAATTCTAACTCATCTTGCAAACCATAAACCACAAATCAAATTGAATATAAATGATTATAAATCAACCAAAATAAAGCAGATATCACCCAAAAATCTACTGTCATCTTTCACATTCCCCAACCAACCAAAACTTGGTCATGATTTGAATATATCTCACAGATAACGTTCTAATATAGATCAGCACTCGTGATCAAACAAACAGAACAGATTTGAAAACAACTCAAAAAAATAATCTAATAATCCACTCCCTATTGACTGTACTGATCAACTCCCTGGTACAAATCAAGAATTAAAATAAGCATAGGAATGGGAAACAAGACGACAATAAGTACCAGTTGCATCAATTGGTACTCTAAAAAATATTTAACATTAAAACAAAGCAGTAACCAGTAAACCTTGTGCGCTTCTACAATCACCCCTATTTTGATAGGTATTTGATGGCCCATACATAAAATCACAACATTTCTCCCAAAAATTCCATGAAAATTTTGGTTCCCGTAGTTAAAAAAAAATCCTTGCAAATAAATTATTGTTCAGATGCTACGATCTTTAAATCCATTAATTTTTCATGCACAAGTGACTGAAGTTCAATGGTCTTTGATAGTTTTAACTTTAATTCTAACAGACCTAATTTGATGGGTATCTCAGGTAATAAATATCAACTGGATGCGACCACGATATCACACAAACAGAACTTTTTGTAGAGAAAAAAATCGCAAAACTAATAACTTCTCCAAACCCAAAACCCCAATCTAATCATGAAAAGGTGAACAACAATAAATATATAAACATCACTCCCAATTGAACCAAGAACAAAATCACATTCTATCGAAAACACAACAAAATTAAAAATTGACAAAACCCTAGAAACAAAAACGGAGACGACAAAAAAACATACGAAACTCCATAGAAGGCCCCAAGCACCCAAAACAAAAACCCCAGTTCCCAAAAACCATCAAAACCCTAGATCAACACGAGGAGGGGGAAAACCCTAGACGTACCTCGCTCTCGGCGATGATGCGGCGGCACTCGCGGAGGACGGCGGCGGAGACGAAGACCTCTTTGCGGATCATGGTGTCGTTCTTGTAGTTGGAGTTGTTGGCGTACCGGAGCTTCCCGTCGGGGCGGAACTCGAACTCCAGAAACTCGTGCCCGAACTTCCCCTTGTGTCCCACGTAGTACCGGAGGTAGAACTCCCCTTGGTCCTCGATCGCTGCCCCGGACGCCGCCGTCGCCATTGTTGTTTTTGTTCTTCCTCTCGAGCTTGCTTGATGGATTTCACACGGCCGCGACTGCTGCAGATGTGGGAGCGGAACCCTTGTTTATATATATAGGCCTTACGCACCGACTCGGGGGTCGATGGTACTCCGATTCAACGCAGCCCGTTTGCCCCCAGCGATATAAGTTATGCTAGATGGACAGTATTTCAGGATAAATGGACTATTTCTGATAAATAATTCTATGATCTGTCATATGAATAAGTCATTTGTCATTGAGTTTTTAGTTTTTTTTAATTGAGGATAAGACGTGGATAAAAATAAATAAGTTACGAATAAGTACTTAAAGAAAGATAATGATATGTTTAGCCTCTTGTATAATCTTAATTACAGTCCACACTTTTTTTTTATATAATTATAAGCTTATACTATTAGATGAAATAAAATATATATTAAGATATGTTAATGTATTTTTTTAGCGTTAAAGAAATGATAAAAAAAATTTGCATAATAAATATAACCACTTACCAAAAAAATGATATAACCATATACACCATTATAATGTAGTATATACTGCATCTTGATAGTGTATGGGGATGAAAAACTATCAGCGCTTTTTAAAAAAATATAGATACATTTATTCTTTTCTGCAACCCCATTCACAATTCAGAAATGATCCTAGACGGCCCAAATATACATTGCATAGTGTATTATACATTGCGCTATTACAATGTATATTGAACCATCACAGTTATGAAATAAAAAAATATATATATTTTTTAAATATAACAGTGTATCTCAGTATATACATTACTTTATATTACAATATATACTTCAATGGATCAATATCATTTTTTTTTGAAAAAAAAGTGTTGAGAATTGTGAACGCAGTTACATGCAGGTTTAAGTATATTATTTTTCTTTTTTAAAAAACTAATTTGACACGTGAATTCAATAATTTATAAAAGGTGATTACATATAATTTATCATGTGAAACCTCTTAATTACTGAAATAAAATTGGTTAGAATAACACAGTAAGAACTTCGAATATCAATATCACTTTATTTCCACATATTATAACTTAGTTATATTAACTTATTCATAGCAAACAAACACATAAATGAGCTTATTCTTCTCTATACCAATTCAAGCGCAAATACACTCAGTCTATTTTACAAGCCCATTTTATAGTCTCAAACACTATAATAATATAGTATATACTACGCTATCATAGTATGCGGTGTTCTATCATAGATTCATAGTGTATGGAGTAAAAAAAATCATTTTTTCAAAGAGAAAAAAATATACTAATATATTTTAATACATACTCTAGTTCAAATAACAGTATGTATTTCAGTAGAAGTGTGCATAATTTTTAAAAAAAATTAAAATATTGTTAATTGTAAATAGGGCTGCAATGAGGGCCACCTATCATTCTCCAATTCCTCATTCTCCAAACGGACTTGCTTGTAAAACGGGCTTTGTCTGTAATACATTGCTTCTCCAAACGCTCTTAAACCCTACCTTGTCTTCCCGACCCACCCAAAAACACATTTTCCTCCATCAAGACCTCTCCACCCCAACTTTCTTCATTCATGGCTTGGCGTTGTGGCGGCTCGATCTCGAGGTCCCTCCTCTCCTCCAGAACCTCCGCCTTCTCCTCCCTCCGCCTCCGCCCCTCTCCGCCGTCCCCCGCTGCCGTCCTCCGCCCCTCCCCGCTGCCGTCCTCCGCCCCTCCCCGCCTCCGGTCACGCCCCCTCTCCTCTCCCTCCAGGTCAACCAATCAAGAAACCCCAAATCTTCATCTGTGGTTTCTTCTCTCTGACATTGCTTTGCTTCTTCCCAGGTCATTGGGTGCGCTCGCGTGCGCTCAGTCTCTGCTTCCGCTGCACAGCCTGACGTCCCACCTCTCCGTGGAGGCTCGCGTGTGTTGCGAGCTCTCTCAGGGTACCTTCTGCCGCATTTGTCAGGATCGCTAAGTGGGTCCATTTTTTTTTTCAGTCTATAAAAAAAAATTGTTTTTTTTTCTTATGGTTTTCTTAGGTTGATCGATATGTATATGTATTTATCATTGTTTGCTTCTTACATGCTCATTACAAGACTTGCATTTTAGTGGTGGGCAGTGGTGGAGCCAGGAATTTTCTATAGTGGGGGGCGAACTTTAACTAAAACTTATAACTTTGTTTTACTTTAGTTCAGTATAATCAGGTGATACATTTATTTAAAGTAAATATTCATATTTATTAAACACAAAAGAAAGGCAAAGGTTTCATGTTACAAGGCACATACAAGCAAAAAAAATATATAAAAAAATAAAAGAATGAGGTTAATTACATCTCCTACAACTGTTTAAAAACCCAACATAGGATAATTTATGACCTTCATTGGCAGTTCCAATGAGAAGAATGAGAAAGCCTTATATTATAAATTTCTAATACTGGGTTTGTTAATAATGGAGAGAGAGAGAGGGGAGAGAGTGAAAGTGAGATTTTCTTTATATACGTGTGGAGACCAAAAGAAAGGGAGGGATGGAGGGAAAGAAAACTAAAGCTAAAAAATCAAATATTATTGCAGTTTGAGAGAAAATTGGGATCAATATAAGAACGTTTTAAGTCAATTGGGGTGAAAGATAAATTATGTGGGCATTTTTTTAAAGAAGTAGGAACATTATTAATAAAATCCCCGAGCAAGGGAGACAAGGGATCTCCATACAAAGCGAAATTTAAAAGAAATTACAATCCGATTAGGAGCAAACTCCCAACATATTCAAAATACGAAACTAATTCCTCCCAAACCATGAAAGACCCATAATAGATGAAGGTTGATCCACTTGGAGAATCATCTTCATCCAATCTCTAAGCATGAAAGAAATAGTGTGGGCATTTTTGAAATTCATGAAGACCCTATGTCCTTGTTTGTTTCACGAATATCAATGTGTATGTATTCATTATTGTTTGCTTCTTACATGCTCAGTATAACACTTGCATTTTAATTGTGGGCAGTGACGAAGCCCGGAGTTTATTATAGTGGGGGCGAACTTTTACTACAACTTTTAAATTTTTTTCTTCTTAATACAGTATAATCAGATGATACATTTTTTAAAGGTGAAGATTCATTTTTATTGAGCACAAAGGAAAGCAAAATGTTTCATATTACAAGGCACTTATGAGCAAAAACCAAATAAATAAATAAAAAAAGAAGTTAATTACATCTTTTACAATTGTTTAAAAACCCAACATAGGATGATTTATGAGTCTCATTTGCAGCTTTAATGAAATCGAAGAATTAGGAAGTCTTATACTATAAATTTCCTATACTAGGGTAAGAACGGAGAGGGGAGAAATGGTGAAAGCGAGATTTTCTTTATCTACGGTGTGGAGACAAAGAAAGAGAGGGGAAGGGAGGGAAAGAAAATTAAAGCTAAAAGTCAAATATTATTGTAGTAAGAGAGAAATTTGGAGTCAACATAAGAACATTTAAGTTGATTGGGGTGAAATAAAATAAGTGTGGGCATATTTGAAATTCATGAAGACCCTATGTCCTCGTTTGTTTCGCAAATAAGAAGCATAAGGAAAAATAGGTCTAATATTGGGAAAAAAAAGGGTCTAAATAAACCATAATTGTTACGGTCTGATAAGGTAGAAATGCAAAATAAACCCTAGTAGTTATATCTGAGAAAGATTGTCAAAATTATACCTATATTCTAATAAGACAAACACAAAAAAAGGTACAAATTTATCCAAATTGATAAAGGAATATCAACCAAATAGAAAATCATTTAATCATTCTTTATCGCTTTTTTTTTTATTTAACAAGAAACCAAGTTTCATTGAATGGCAAAGTTTGGGGTATAGTTTTAAAAAAAGGAAAATGAAGATAGATTACAAAACAAAAGAAGAAAGCATATTTTCTTCTAAATAAATGTTATACTGAATAGGCTATCTCCAAACCAAATAATGGCTAGAAAAAAAAATGGAATACCACCTATTACTATCAATAATTTTAATGTCAAAGAAATTTAACCAACAATCACACCTAATTGTTAACATGCCTTAACCTATTAAAATTCATAAATTCTTTCGCCAAACCAAATCATTTCAAAAGATTTTTAAAAAAATCAGTGAGGGCAGCTTTCCCCCACTAGATCCCATGTGGCTCCGTCACTGTATTTTAGTGAAGTTGTTGAATCGACATTTGTCAAGAGTTTTTTGGTTGATGTAAGGAATTGGGAATGAGATTGATAGGTAGGAATGGGAAAGATGGGTGATGCAAGGGATTGGTGCACTGGCTGCTGACGAATGGTGCTGATCTTTGTGCTTGCTGTATGTTTTTTCCCCTTTGCTCCATCATTAATGTTTTGAGAATTGTTAGAATTAATTATTGTGGGAGGGTGGTTCTGGAATAACAAGTGAAATTAAGACAGATTATTTGTGGATGGAAATTATGAGCTTTTGCTAAAAAGTCACTTGTGCATTATGGTCTCTGAAAGAATTTGCTTATCTACCTATTTCTTTTGCTTGTTATACATGGCTTCTATACAAGTGCATTGCTCTGTGTCTCATTTAAATATAGCACTCATATCATGCTATATTTAAACATTTATGTTAATAATAACGATGTTGCATGTAAATATATGCCCGAAAAAGACACTATGGCCACTGCAGCCACTGTTCTAAACAACAGCTTAACTTAGTATATAGAAAATTCAAAACAAACCATTTTTTGTTATTCTTGTTACCTTAACATAAAACAAACAAACAAGAAAGTCACCAAATTTCCAATTTGGACAAACAAATGAAAAGTCTAAAGAGAAGATAGAGACTTACCATTGGCTTTTTTTTAGGGGGGGGAATGGAGCGGTTCTAATGTAAATTGTTTAGAGATAAATGAGGTGAATTGAGCTATTCTTTTTCTCATTACACATGAATAACAGTAAATGATGATGTGTAGAGGGAAAAACAAAAACTCGTTAATTTTTTAGAGGTCAAATCTAATCTAATATGGGCTTCTAGCAAGTATTATGACAAACTTTTATTTCCTTGCGCTTATTACAAATGAATCATCCATTACCATTCAAAATTTTACACAGATGTAGTCCTCACTGTAGTCGTGCATGCATTGGATGTGATGATGCTAGTTGATAATGAAGATGTTAATGCCCCATGAATGAGAACGATTCGAGGATACCATAATAAAGCTCCAATCGATCTCATCTGTGATCCATACATGTATGACATGCAAGTGAGAAATAATCATATGGTGAAGGGTTATTCAGAATTAGTGGCTTGTAACAGACCCAGGGAAGTGTCTTTTTGCACGTTCAATGAGATTGAGATTGACTTTGCCCTTATTTATTGGTCACAAATTAAAATGATTACTACTTAATGCACCTAATTGGAATAACAAGTGGGTGTATATTAAAAAAAAAAAAAGTGGCTGTATATTTTTTTAAGATATTTCATGGTTACCCATATGACTTTTTAATTTAAAAAACAAATTTTCAATGACAATAGTACACCTTATATTAGGATCCCTGATTGCAGCTATAGGTGCAAATTTTTAAATGTTCCGTCAGCCATCCATTCAGAATTTAAATGTTTTTATTGATTGATCAAACAGAAGATAATGACTCCATTTGAAATATACCCACATTAACTAGTGCTCTGAATAGCCTGATTAGTTGTGAACTTCAGTGATGTTTGTTCTTTGTATATGTTGCAGGTACTTGAATTAGAGAGGGATAAACGCACAGCGATTTCTACAGCTGCTGTGCAATGGAAGTCTCATGGAAGTTTTTCTCAGCTAATTGTTTAGCTGCAGATGTAGGGAAAAAGATCGGTAGTGTTGCTGTTTGGGGCAGTATTCAGTTGTTTAGGTCCAAGAACTCATACTTTAAAACAAAAACTTTTGCTGGTTAATAAATTTGTTCAAGGCTTTAGACTTAAAGTTGTGACCAGTTGGTGCAACTTGTTTATTTATTTCACAATTGTCAAATTCTCATGGTAGTAAAAAATTTAGGTTCTGCCTTATATCTGTGTTAATGTTAGCATAATAAGATGTTCGTCATTCTTCAAGTGCTTCTTTATGCATCAGGTTCCATCAAATGGATCTCCAATTTCCACAAACTGCAGGTGTTCTTTGATTGTGCTCCAATGGTGTCTTTTTGATTGTTGTATGTGGTGTGCTAAGACAAATAAAAGCTGAACATATATTGAGCTTCTCAATAGTAACCACATTGGTTAATATACCATAGGATCTCCAGTCTGATTTGTTCATCCTGTAGAAGAGATCTTAAAAATGATATTTGATATCAATGTTTTTCATTTTTCAATGAAACAGAGTTTTTCAAAGACGATGCAATCTGAGCATTGTGGAATGGTCTGCAATCTTTATCGTTCCAAAAAATTCTAAAGCCACACACATTCATTGCTCACACATATTCCACTTATAATCTCGAGATGGTAATAATCTTCTATAATTCCAATCGTCCTCTTCTGGTTGTTAAGGATTGGATGGAGGCTGAATTGTAAGAGGCAGTACCTAGTAACTTCCATCACTTCAGCCTTCCAATGATTGGCAGTCAATAGTTATACATTATAACCTCAAGCTTTAGTCAATTACCTACACCAACCATACATGGAGTGGAAAAAAAATTGAACATAGAAGGGTATAATATACTTTTCATAACAAAACATTGAACACCTTTCACAATTAACTGCATTTTCATGCAAATTGGATGCAAAAACAGTGGTCATTTAATATTGATAATGAAAAACTTCCAGTAGCTTCAACCACAACTTAACTTGTTCCCCTAGAGAAACCATATATTGCTCTCACCAGCAGATTTGTCAGTCATCTCAGCAGATTTGTCAGTCATCTATAGTCAAAATTCACTTGGAGCACTTCTTCCTTGAGCTGCTGAGCAAAATATAATTAGACTCGCAAGAAAAACAGTGAGTCTCCCATCACAGCATACTCCAGTATCTGAACCTTCATTGGGATATCCTCATCTAGGTCAGTATAGCAAAGAATCTCACTATATTCTGACATCTTCAAAATAAAGAGGAGGGATTTCTGAGGGAGAAGACAATGTTGCCACACACTTGAACTGTTTACAGAAAATACTGAGCTTTAGTTCATTTAATATAGATATAGTAGAATTTCTGTTTGATATATATGCATCAGGATAGAACTTCATACCAAGTGTTTACTGTATTTGTCTTTTATAGCGACTAACGAAGACCACTTTCTGTGTAATTGCAAGTCATGTATGGCATGAACACAATCCTTCAGATCAGATGGCTGATAACCAGTGCACCGTTGCAAAACTGAGCTCTGCAGAAAGATATAAAAGTGAATGAGTTGGACTTCACTTAATTAATAAATTGGAATACCGACCAAAAATATATATTTTTCATGATTGTAACATGAAGAAAATCTGTTTTACAACTTACCCATGGATGCACCTTTGGATTGATTGTGAATCTTGCAAGAAAAACAACAGAGGCAGCTACTATTGATGGCAAAAACCGGAGACATCCGTAGTCCAATAAACTTATTTCAGCAAGATAATTCCCCAAGAACTCCAGTTGCAAACTTGGGTTCTACAAAAAGGAGGAAATAAAGCAACATCTTGGTCACAAATTGGGTAATCGAGGCTATTTAGGAATATTTATCATTCCTTCATTAAATAGTCAAGAGATACAAAGAAAAGTTTTTGGGCTTACTTTGTGGTCCTCCTGAGAAGCCCTAATGAATCTCCTGCATAGGCAAAAGGAACAAGCACACATCAGCAACAACAACAAAAAATGCTAAATTCACATTTAAATTGAAAACCAACAACCAAAGAGAACTCAAAAAACAAACAACACGTATAGTACTTTCTAAGGTAACAGAGAAACACACAATACTATAAGTAGCACAAAAGGCAACACCCAATACACCAGTAGCTCCCAGAAAGAAACAACATGACATAATTTACACAATAAACCTAAATTGTTCTTCTAAAAATCATTTTTTTGGGTTGGTAAGTTGTGGTTAAAATTCATTCACAAAGTGTAAAATGTACAAAAACTCCCAATGTGCCAATTTGAGGGTTATTAGTGAGCTCCACTTGAGAGAAGAAAGAGAGGTAACCCCAGAAGAATAACTACTGTGAATACATCCTGAATCAATCGGCCTAGACCTTATGATTGCTGGATGAACAATAGTACATCCCATTCTTTTCTGTTTTTTTTCAGTCTGCAAAAGTGATCAGGTGGTTGATTTCTTCTAAAATCTCATTTTCTTACAAGGTTTACCTTGAAGTGTAAACAAAGCAAGAAACACCAATCTCAAATATCCACAACTACAAGATCAAGAACTAAAATATTTACCAGAGGAAATTCTTTACGGTGGGATTGCTCATCTCAAACTTTAGCAAATTAAGTACATCACTCTCCATCTTCACCACCTACAACAAACACACACAAACACACAGCCCCATCAAAACCCTTGAAAATGTTACCAAGAAAACCACATAAACGAAATAAAAAAGACTGCACATTCAAACAGAAAATGAAGATAAATTTACCTCATCCTTCGTGTAAGTATTATCCGTGATATAGCAAAAATCCTCCACATGTGGCGGACTGATCTCCTCATACTTACTATACCACAACAAAAAAAAAAACACAACTCACAGTCAAATCAACATTCACAACAGAGCCCACCAACAAAATCCAAATCTTGGAACTGAAAAAGATCACAACTCACGAAGCAATCAACATAGACGAGACCCCAAGCAACTGGAGCTTCTGCCGGTGGACGGCATGCTTGGAGAGGAACCTATCGATGTAAGATATAGTGAGATACAGAGTTTCAGAGACCAATCGATACTCCTCGGCCACCTCCACGAGCCAGTCCACCAAGATCGCTCGCATGTTCTCCGTCACATCGTTTTGTACGGCCTCAATGTAGTCCGACAATGGCCTCCTCTTCGGCTCCACCTGAAAAAGCCCCCAAAAACGATCAATATGTATCGCAGAGAGAACACAAAAAAGGGATCTTTTTTTGGGTTCCTCACCTCCATCGACAAGAGGAACTTATATATGTCTTCGGCATCAGCCGGACACATCTGGGGATCATAGTCGTCGTCCGAATGGGGAGGCGGAGTTACATCGACCGTCAGTTTCCTCACCGACCTCTTCCTCGTCTGCCTCGGCTTGGGATCGGACGGTTGAGGAGGAGGAGCCGCCGCGGCCAAATTGGAGACGCTGGGGATCTCGCCGAGGACGACCCGTTTGTCGGCGCCGGACCTCCTCTTCGAAGCTCGGGTCGGCTGTGGAGGGGGTCTCTCCTCAAGAGCCCTCTTTTTGGCGGCGCGGGTCAGGCGGACGGCGTTCTCCTTGTCAGCCATGGCCGAACTCCTCTCACTCTCTCTCACCGCTCACCACCCTTTCTAGGCGAATCTGTGATTAGGGTTTGGGTTCTTGAAATGATGGGGAGGGGATGAGTGTGAGAGAGGTTGGGTTCTTATTAGAATGAAAAGATGGAGTTTGCGCCATTTTTTTTTTCTTTCTTTCAATGGAGTTTTGAAATGGATTTGGGGAAGGCGCGCGCGAGAAGGGTTTGGGTTTTACGGGATTTTGTTTTTTAAGATTTCGTGGTTTCGAATTTTGAAATAAAAAAAATTTCGGAAGGTGTTGGGGGGAGTTTTTGGAGATTCAATTTGTTTTGTTTGGGTTTTTGGGGGAGCGGGAGTTCTTTCGGGAGAGAATAAAAACGAAACGAAATTCAAAGAAACGGAACGTGTGCGTAAGCGTCAATTCCGGAATAATAACTATTCCACTGTAGATTAAAGAAGGGTAAAATGCATCTGCACTCCCTGAAATTTATGAAACTCGCAAGAAACGTCCCTTATATTTTAGAACTATGCACTTACACCCTTTATTATATACTTCTCATTAAAATTAGAAAATCGGTAACATAAAATATTGTTTTATCACTCAAAATAATATTTTATACTTACAATCCATACATTTTTAAAAGTAATTAAAAACATTTTTGCATTTCAATGAATCATCCATGTATCTTAATTAATACAAGTCATTAGCACATTTCAAGCAATGGTATTATTAATGTTATTATTTTCCTCGTATTACCATGTGATTTATTAATAGGGGTGTAAGTGCATATTTTTCAAATACAAGGGGTGTCTTTACGTGTTTTGTAAACTCGAGGGAGGTCAAATGCAGTTTACTCATCAAAGAATTAGTTCATTATTTAATTGGTTGTGCTTTTAGTTAGAGTATTGAAATCTTATTGTTTGGTTAACTGTGGATAAATTGTGGACTGTGGATACATTTAAAATGAATGTAGATGAAAATTTATGAGCACATGTACAACTCTATATATCTTGATAGAAATTCAGTAGCATATACATCGTTATGCAATTTAATGTTAAAATGCAGTTTACCCGTTAAAGCATATATATTGTTAGACGACGCATATTATATGCAGTATATGCATTATTAAATTTTTTCATCATACTTAGATGTTTGGATGTGTGAGTTTGGGAAGATTATGGTTTTATAGAAATTTGATTTTCCCAAACTCATTTCCAAATTAAAATTAAAAGTTGTGGACACTTTTCATAAATAAATATCTAAAAGCTAGCTTTTTTATAATCTATGAAGAAACAGTTTCTTGCAAACTTAATTTTAAACTTATTTTTTAAGGAAAAGTTCATTCTCAAATCCACATTGAAATGCTCTATTATTAAAAATGAATCAATTCAACTCGAAATAGAGCGATGGGGGGACTTTATTTCCACCCCTTGAAAAATTCAGAATTTCACTTTTACATTGAGAGGAGCCCACCCCTGGTCCAGAGGCTATGATCAATGTGTTGGAGAGCAAGCACCCCCATCCGAAGACTTGCCGATCTCTCTGTCCATATTGCTGGCAATTTTGGCCCGTCGATAAGTAACCCATCCACCACGAACTCCTTGTGACGGACCGCATTCCCCCTTTCATGAAAGATTGTAATTTGAAAAGCTAAAAGCTGAAAATATGTTTAGATATGAGTTTTAAAAATTTTAGTTTTTCAAACACAGAATCTACCTAAATTTATATCTAAATGGACCCTTAATCATGTCAGCACTGTCACCTTAGCGTTGACATTGATTTTTCTTTTACTTTCTTTAAACGTGATTGTAAATTTCGCCTCCTATGAGACGATTACAATTCGTGTCTCCTTAATAACATCTCATATCTTCATTTTTTTTTTTTTTCAAATTTTAAATTTTAAATTTTGAATTGTTAAATTTTAAATCTTATTTGAATTTAGATAATCTTCTAATTTTAACTTGTGAATCTTGAGTTTTAAAATTTAAATTTTCTTATAGATATATTTAATAAATATTTTGTGAAAAACAAGGAAAATATCATGGTGAATCCATCAAATCTATCTATATTCATCATTTTTAAATTTTAAGATCTAAGTTTAAGAATACCTACACAAAAAAAAAAGTGTTAATAGGAAATGTGATTCATAATCACGTTTTCTATGTAAAAAAATAATTTGATCAATGCTGAGGTAGCATGGCTGATCTGGTCAACTAATTCAAGGGCCAGTTTTATAATTAAAATTGGCCCAGGGCCAGTCTTGAAATTAAACAAAAGAGGTGGAGTTAAAAATGAAAATGCCCAATATACATTAGGACAATCACTTTATCTGCTGTTTTAAAATTTTAACCCTCAACCGATTTAATTGCAAAATTGGGTTTGAGACCAATTTGACAATTTTGCTTAAAACGTGTAATTTTGGTGAATCTATCTATAAATCTTAATACCTATAAATTTTAAATCTATAAATTTAATATTTAAAATAAAGATAAGATTCAAAATTTAATCTCATATCTTTTAATGGTTTTTTAGTTTTAAATTCCTGTAAACATATCTATTTAGGAATTGATCCTTCACTTTTTCACACTTTGATTTTAGTCCCTATATTTAAATGATATGTTCCATTTTAGTCCCTCCGAAGGACTAAAAAGAAAACTTATGGGGACTTAAAAATAAAAAACCAATCTTTTAATGGTAGATGATAATATATATCTACTTGGAAATACAACTTTTGCACACCAATAGTTTTTGAAAAGCCCACCAATGATAAAATGCACGAGTTTTTTAAAAGAAAAAAATGTTAGTCTCGGGTGTTATTTTTTTATAGTCTAAAACACATATCACATGTGTTTTTATTTTTTTAAAATAATAAATATTATCTAATAATGTATGTGTTTTGATGAAAAATATACATCGCCTTATTTTAAATTAAATAAACTTATTTTTAATAAATATAAAGAAAAAATTAATTATGTTTCATTGGACAATATATATAAACGGTAAAGAAGAAATGTAATAAACGGTAAATAAAAAATGTCAAGGCTCCATTTTGAATTAAATAAAATCATTTTTAATAAATGTAAAAAAAAAAAGTTAATGATGTTTCTTTGGATAATATATATAAACAGTAAAAAATGTTAGACTCGGGTGTTTTTTTTTTTTTTAGTCTGAAACATATATCACATGTGTTTTTATATTTTAAAAATAGTAAATATTATCTAATAATGTATATGTTTTGATGAAATCGCTCCATTTTGAATTAAGTAAACTCATTTTTAATAAATGTAAAAAAAGAAGAAAGTTAACGATGTTCCATTGGACAATATATATAAACGGTAAAGAAGACGTAGGCGCGTTAGGTTGCGCGATTGCACTGCGTTTGCATGCAGGAAGCTGCGTTTACAATCGTATAACCAAATAGTTTTACTATAACAGCTTCCTGCACACAGATTTTAGGCAAATAGTGTCTAAAAGCTGCGATATTAAAAAGCTGAGAAAGTGAGCTTCCTGCATAATTAGTTTTGCAATCGCAGATTCCTGCAGAATCAGTTTTGTAATCGCGCAACCAAACGCACCCAAAAGATATGTATAAAACATTAAACGTTAAAAATTTATACATATCTTTTGAAGGTGTAATGATGATGATTACTTTATGAAACATATATTTCGAATTACAATTCATAGATAAAATCTAATAATGATGATATATTTAAGTTAACTTGTTTGATAACATGTTTTAGCTTTAACTTATAAAAATTAAAAACTGTTTTTTTTTTCTTTGTTGTCAAACAGCGGCCTATAAGTATGATAAAGGAAATTTTTAAAAGCGTGTGGAATCTATAGCTCGAGTACGTGGAATCTAACTTGATTTCGTGACCACGGCAATCGAAGTCGTCCTTGGAAAATTGGTTCATTATAGTGTTATACATTAGAATGTCGACTTGTGTACTGTCTCATCCAAAATATGGATTGTATATTTATGGCTTTCTGATTGACAGTCTAGCTAGAGTGCTCCGTTAAAAATATTATGTTATATATACTAATTAATGTAGGAGAAATTGAATTAATAAAGATGTTGATTTTAAAGTTAAGAGGGGTGGTTTTATTTTTTGAACCACATTAAATTATCTTAAACGAACCATCTAAGACGTGTAATTATGATTGATTTATGAAAATAAGAATAACAAATGATTTTTAAGAGGCTTTGCAAAAATTAACTAACACCTTCTCTCCGTAAATAATGACCCAATGATCAAATTCAACGTCACAAGCGTTGCGTGACACTCAGGAACACCTATGACCGGCAGACCGGGTCAATCTTCCCACACTTGACTTTAACTTAGGCCTAGACAGTCACCCTCAACCTAGTGTCAAAGAATTATTTTAAGGCTTCGTTTGATTTGTGTTATTATTTTAGATGGATTTACTTTACTCTGAATTATTCTATCATGAATCATTTTACCTTAAATTCAGATTTTATCAGATTGTTTGATTCGCTATTGAATTTCTGCAAAAAATTATTTTCCAGTGTTCAGTTCACATAGAAAATGATAAAAAAATATGATTTAAATATCTAAAATACCATTACTAATAGTATACATATACCTGCAAAATTTATTTCTTTACCAATATCACAATTTTAGAAAATGAATAATTTTATTATAAATATTTTTATAAATATTTAACAAATGCAAATAAATTAAACAACTGATTACATAATTAAACACATAATAAGAGTAATATTCCTAAATAAGTTGAATATTATAAACTACCCCAAAAACTTCATACGACAGAATATTAATAACCCAAAAATTACAACAGAAGATTCATTCAAACTGGAAAATAGAGAGGAGATCGTCTTATACCTGGTTTCTATAGAGTTTTCATAAAGAACAAAAGAAAGATACACATGAGAAAGAAAGAGAGAAAGGAGAATGTTTTATTAAGATTTAATTAATTTGTTAGGGGTGTAATGATCATTAAAAGATATCAATTATATAATCCACCCGGATTTTCAGAATTCCATCAAATTGGTGGGATTCAGACTCCACTCTATTTCCCTTCTCACATGGATTTTAAATCTTGTGAGACCCAGATTTTCTTTCAAAACTAACCAAACGATGGATTTTAACACTTTCCCAGTAATCTCAAGGTAGAATCAGAATCCACTCTAAAATGGCATGAACCAAACCGGGTCTCAATATACTCAAAACTCACAAGCGAGTTGGGGAATCAAGAAAAGACAACTTTGGTATGGGTCTTGAGTATCCCCAGGTGCTACACGGCACTTTTACTACAGAAACGTGAAGCCCATGACAATAAGCTCTCTTGTTTCAGCATTCATAGTCGAACACAGAGACTGAACAAATATATCGGTACTAAAACAACATTTTTCAAATGAAGTTTTAACTCTGTTTATCCCCACCAGCCCAACCCAACACTGGTCTAACTCAAGGGAGACTGCATTTAAACATGGGTTTCTAAGGCAAAAATTGGGGTTCCAATCTGAGAACTTCTGCACTACCTCCCAACAAAGGAATGGCTCCTTCGTGATACAATCATAAACTGAAACATCTAGAACATCCAGATTATCGGATAAATGACTCCATATCAAATGATCAAGATATATTGTGCGTCTCCTACTCAAGGGGATGCAAGTTCCAGTTGATGTTCACCTGGAATTTGAAGTCCCAACAGGTGACTGAGTACCCATCTTTTCCCTCTTCTTTAACAACTCCAGCTTTGCTGAATTCCATTGTTTAACCAACTGTTTCCCTCCACCCCCATATATCTTCCTGACTGCCTGTTTTTTTCTCTGCCCACCGCCGACTCTTCCAGCAGTGCCACCCACCATACTTGATTCTTTCGTTTTATCCATATCATCCATGGAAACTTCAGCTGATCCATCCTCCTTGCCTCTATCATCAGGAGAAATTTCAGCAGCAATAGCCATTACCAGCTCACCAATATCATCAGGGGAATAATTATTATCGCTAACCATCACCTCGTTTGATATTTTCTTTTTACCTCTATCAATGGAAATAGCCATCACCTCACTTGATCCATTCTCCTGATCACCATTGTTAGATGAGTTCTTAAGAACTCTTTGTTCAGATTTGTGATCCCTTTGGTTGGATTTCCACAAAACAGTGCCCTCTCTTGAACTAGTGAATTCTGATCCATGATTTTTCTTGGTTGATTCCCGTGCACTTCTACGAGCATTCTCGAACCATTTACAAACCTGAAAAGTGGGGGGGGGGGGGGGGGGGGTGTAGCTATCAGCCTATCAATAATGTTTCAGAAATCAAACATAAGAGGAAAGAGAACAGAACGTCAAGGTGTACCTGTTGATATGTGATTCCCAGTGTTTCAACCATCTGTTGTTTCTTATCACGGGAAGGGTATGCATTTTCTTTGAAGTTCTCCAAAAGTCTCTGCATAAAGTCATTACAGGTTCATTGAAGATCGAAAGACAATTTCTGATGCAAATAATAAGAGCATAACCATCACAATGCTAATACTACAGAGCTTCTGCCCCTGATATGCTGCAATTTATGTATAAGAAAAGGACTGATTAGTGAGGTTAGGCCTATTCAAGGGGGGAAAAAAAACTTCCAACGACAATAACCACAAAGCATTTTATCACAATATTTTGGGAAAAAAACCAACCTTAAGAGGGGAAAAAAGAAATTAATTTGGGTTGCTTTAGTAATCCTCGCATTTTTGTAAGAAATTATGCATCCACTTATTTCTAAGCACGTTGCATGACAGGACCAGAAGCTCATCACAAGATCTTTTTTTTTTATCACCTTGCTATACCACCAAGCCCCATCTATCTATTTTTGGTCAGCTTTATGAATAAAAAATGTAATATTGTAGATCGGTTTTTTCCAATCCAGACCTTCCAATCCCTCCACAAACACAACCCGCTTCCCAATCATCCACATCTCTTTCAATTATCTGTTTTTATTTATTTCTTCCTTTGCTTCAAAGAAGAGGAAAGAGAGAGAGGCCTCTGTTTATCAATTAGAATTTTATTGGTTAAATAAATTAATTAATTAAGTGGTGGGGTGACATGCTGAGGATTAGGGATCAATCTGCAGCAATGGGAAGTCAAGAGTATTTGATTGGGCTTCGAAAAAGGATCCAAGAAAGACCTATTTTTCTATGACTTGAATTTTCCTTTGAGATGGAATTCATCAGGAAAAGAAATAAAAGTTAAGTATGAAGTGCACGTATTTTGGGAAGGAGTTGGATCATGCATATAGGAATCAGGAGCCATGGAAGAGACTTTTTTGGATCCCATGCAAAAAGCAAGAACTTGTAGAGGCAACGAACAACAAAAAGTGGTCAAATATTGTCTCAATTTTTCAAAATCAAATTTTAAGGTTTTGTGAACCCTGCAATTTTCCAGACACACCTCAATAATTTGGGTATTATCTGGATTCAAGTGATTTATTCAAATTTGAATCAGGATTTCGGCAAGCTATGCATACCATGCTATATTCATGCTGTTAATAGGACAGCAATTTTATAACATAATCGGTGAATATCCCGCTTTCTCGAGGGAAAAAAAAAACTCAAGACAACATAGACAAGTTTAATTTGAATGCTATATTGCCAAGTTCAATGTTACTCGAAGTGTGTATGATAATCTGAACTATTCTATAAACAACATTGGAAGTTCAAATAAAAATCTGGTAACAATAACTTAAATTCTCTTGTTGAAGCAATCACCTAAATTAATCAATACGTTATTGGTTTGGAATGTAACGCCTATATTGTGAGGAGTGTGGGGTAAGATTATGCCCCGATTCGGTGGGACTTCTTTTATGCTTTGCAATGAATTACAGGAGATCAATCGCCTGATGGTTCGGCACTCGTATAACCAAAAAATTGATTAAAAAAAATGAGATAAAACAGCATGAGGGAAAATTCATAGGATCTTTTTTTTTCTTGGTAAATTCAAAGGATCTTTGGCTAACCCAAGGAAGTTCTTTCAGAAATAAAACTAGATAAGAGATATGATAGCAAGATGGAAATTCATAGAACCTTGCCTAACCAGAAATGAAAAATAATTCCAAGGGAGGCAGATATATGTTGAAAACTCATACAATGAAGTGATAGATATCTTAAAGGCATTCAGGAAACGCAAATGCATGGATATCCTCATTAGCCCTTAACAGAGATGGAATTTTTTCCCCCACAGAATAGGCTGCAGAATATTTCTTACACTTCTGTTTTTCTCTAATGTTTTCTTTTTAAGGAGATTATCTCCAAATTTTGAAGGTCAGGCCTTATATTCCCCTACCGCAGGAGTTTCCTGTTATTATTAAACTACAAGAAGTGAGTTCCCATAATTTATCTACATAAATGCATATATGTACAATGCATTTGTAAAATTGTTATCCTATAAAATATTGACTTTCAAGAGGCATAACAACAATAAAATATCTGATATAGACTTACAGAAGAAGATTGTAAAAATCAAAGACAATGATCTTGCAGTGCATAAAACTACTTTGTTGTATAGATAGAACAATGAATAAATAGTATGAATATTCAACATATAGAATGTCATGTGCAACAAATAACTGGGGACATTACCTGAGTTATTTCTCTCTTTAATTTTCCATGGGATGAATCAATAATTTCTTTTGCAGCAAAATTTGGGTCAATGGTAGGCTTTGAATTATATGTACCCCCAAAATCCAGCTTCTGATGGGCCTTCCCTTTGTGTGTGTTCATTGTTTCATCCTTGAAGGTATTATATTGATATATTGGTTTTTGTACAGAGTCATCTTCTGTGCATTTTCCTTTGATGACCTTAGAACTCTTCCTACTTCGACTGGTTCGAGAATCCCCATTCAGTGACATGATATCTCCATTTCTCACATTACCCTTTTTCTCTTTCTTCACTGGAGTCACATCAGTCCAGTCCTCGTCATCACTAGAACTGAAAGAGTTATTTCCATATGTTTCCTACACAAATAAACATACGATAAGATCCATGTCATAAGCATAAAATTTGTAGAATGTTAATTTTTTCCTTGAAGGTGGGGAGTAGAAAGTTCTTTAATCCCTTGGTTTCAAAGGACCTAATGAAGCATAGATAAGGTTTAGATCAGTGTGCTTTGACCACTTGCTGCTGGCATTCATTAACGATGCTTCGTTGAACCGCTTTTTGAAACTATTAATATAAGGATCAAGCAAAAAATGAGAAAAGGACTACCCAATTATGCATATTCACCAAGTGACAAAACTCTATTATACATGTTCAATGATCCCACCTCCATAACTGAACATTTGAATGAGTGGTTGAGCATAATGTACAGAAAAACTATGAGCTAAACTGGTTCATACCATCACTGAAACAATTCTTTCAATTACCTTCACATAATAGTACTTCTTTAAATATTTGAGGGGAAAAAAGATAATCAATATAGAAAGGGTTTCCTTCTTTTGACAAAAATAAACGTAAAAGGAACTAATAGGATTTTTTGAAATAATTAAATAGGTTTATAATAGATTGATGGATGGATAGATAGATAGATAGATAGAGATAAAGGGAGGGGAAGGGGGAGCAAAGAAGTACACTGGCACTGGCACACCCAACATATGTAACACTCAAATTCAGTATCGAGTGCTTTTATATATTTCGAAATGGATGTCACACAGCATAGAAAAATAGACTCCACGAAAATACAAATCTAACATTTGCATAAGCAAATAGCAAGATTGATTTAGCTCTGTTATGGTCAATAAGGGGATCTAGTACAATTGCCAACATCACTGGAACTTATAACAATAAGAATGGCAAAGATTTCTGAAAGAAACTTACATCATGTACATTTTTGTGATCTGGCTGATCATGATGCCTTCTTCCTGAAGCAAATGAAGTGGTTCTCTGAGATTGGTCTGCATAGAATGAATGTAGAAGCTCAGAGTTAACCAATTCTTTGTTTTTCTCCCTTCCATTTCCTTTTCCAGAGCTTGTAGTAGCAATTGAATGACTTATTGGCCGTGATTCAGCATGCTCATCAGAGTTTAAAAACTCATTGTCACCCAATGGAGCACCCAAATCATCAGTGTCAGAAGTAAAATCAGATGAACGGGAACCATCATTCTGAACCTTCTCATCAGGATCTGGACCTTCAGGGTCATAATCATCATCTTCAGAGTCATCAGAAGAAAACCCAGGAAGTTTACCATTACCATTATTGACTAGGGCAACCAGGTCATCAGAACAAGAACTATAATCTGATTCTTCAGAACTTGAGCCCTCCTCCTGATCTTCTTCACCAGACTCTTGAACATCAGGATCATAATTGTCATCCTCTGAGTCATCAGATGGGAGAGCAATGTCATCAAGATGCCCATCTCCAACAGCAGCTGCTTCGGGAAAAATTTTCTGTGCAAAAAATAGAAATAAATTTTGGGACCGGAAATGATCAATGACAAAAATCTGACACATATCTGTACAGAAATGATGAAGGATGCTTAATCCCACGATCAACAAAAATGAGAGTAAGCTTAAGGATTTCTAATTGCTTACCTCCCACGAATAATTTATCCCACAATCAACAAAAATGAGATTCAGCTTAAGAATTTTCTTGTTACTTACCTCCCATCCTTCATTGATCGAGAGATCAACTCCTTGGGTGTCATTAAGAAGGTCAATGCAATCCAACTTGCAATCGCAAGCTGGGCACAACCAACTCTCATCTCCGGTGGGAACTAAAAAAAAAAGTGAATAACTTATCAAATATTACAATCAGTTGCCTATTCAACAACCATTCTGAAGTAATGAATCAAAACATAATTGAGAGTGCTTGGAAATTACTATCTTCATTCAACAAAGGAGGTTCCAAACACATTTGGTGGAAGCCACGGTCACAGGCACCATCACAAAGTATGATGTCGTTATTCAAAGCTACATTTTCTGAGCCACATTTCGCACAAAAAATCTGCAAGAAAACAAATAGATGGTATATCATTTATATTCCCCTAGAGCTGCTTTTATGAAGTTCTCCTCAATCAGAAGAAACCCCATGACTAAAAAAATGTAATAAGAGCAACCAAATGGGAGTTGAGATATGATGCATACATCCTCACTGTCAATTTCTCCTTCAGAATCAAATAAAGATTCCTCAAGTCTTCCATTAGATAACTGTGAATCAAGATTCTTAAATATATCCCTGATTTTCTTTTTACAACGCAAAATTTCAGATTTAGCACGTTGAAGCTCCTTCTCAGGCCTAAGTTTCTCTAAGCTGCAATATTAAGAAATTTATTAGACAAAATTATTGAATGTAAAATTTCATTTGAAAAATAACTCCAATAGGTGTTAAAGCACAGAATAAAAAATAAAGACGACCATCAAAGACTACGAGAGTTTCCAATGACCTGGAGGACAACCAGAGATTCAAACTAGCATCAATATCAAATATGAATTACTAAGTAAATAAATAAGAAGATATAATAATATTAGTCGAAATGAACATAAAATAGCAGGAGTCAGATTCATTAATTATGGAATGTTGGATCCCTTAAGATATGAGGTTAGGAATGTACACATCATAATTACGATTTCGTCAACACTTTGAGATGACATTGGGAGTTCCCCCACTGTGAATTAATTATGTTTCATATCTATATTCGGACTCTATTCTCTATTATTAACCTTCATGTACTTCTTCTTTTTAGTGGGATATCAGCAATTTAATTGTGAATTTTAACTTAATGAACCGCATAAAAGATGACAGGTTAAAGTTGGTTTTAACATGACACCTGCGCCCATCTATGTTGCCTGGATCCTTTATCCAGGGTGTTGTACCCAAAGTGAGATACTTCCCATGTCCAATCATTAATCCTACAGAATCCTTCATTTTAGTTAAAAAGTTCCTTATATCTGAGTCATCCCCATTTACAATAAAAAAAGAAGGAAAGAAAAACAATAACAAGTTAACAACAACTTGGGTATAGAGAAAGTGATTTAGGTTGGCTGGGAAACTTGGGATTTTAAATAAGAGAAAAAAAATGCCTAAAACACCTGGGGATAATCTAACAACTAGTAACTATCCATTTAGACCAGTCCAATGAAATATGAACTCACAACCACAATGCAAAATGACTAGTACTAGTGTAAGATCATAGATTCATAATCCTGGGCCTCGACACGATATGTCGGCTCCTGTGGTTGCCTTCTCTTTTGGGCGGGGTACTTGACCCTACAAAAGTACAACTACAATTTATTTATCTTGCACAGCCCACCAACAGTCGTTTGACTGAAACTTAGGTGGTGTTCATGTGAAGCTAAATTTTAATTGGATCAGGAAATTTCAAGGCCAGTTATATAGTGGATGGGTTGTCTGCTAATACCCACCCCAAGGGGGCATATGATTATAATATAGACAATCGATTTTACACCACACCTAGATCCATTTACGATATGACTCTCCTATGGTCTATTAGTTTTATGTATCTCCAAGGAACCATGACTTGCTCGCTTATCTTTCCATCATCCTCTTGATTGGAGATTCATGCCTCTAATGATGCTGATTTGGTTGGTGATCCTATAGATCGATTTTCAATAATTAGAATCTGTATCTTCCTTGGGATTACAATGCAAAGAGGAACTAGAAAATAAGCAATTTATCTTCACACACACAACCAAAGTTACCCCCAAAATCTTCACCTATCCACCAGCGGACCAGCCACTCCAACTCCCCGTCACATCAGACCTCAGTATCACCATAATTGGCCACCTCGACCAACCTGACCCACTGGAACACACAAAAAACAAACACACTCTCCATGTGCACACCATCAATACATAAACCAACCGAACTCCAATACACTATGAAAATCCACTGCTCACTCCATCAATGACCCCATCTTACATGCTATCAATACTCACCAAATACACAAACAAAGACAGAACTCATCCAAGATGACACTCGGGCACACGTCAAAGGTCCTCCCACAACCAACCGCCTTCAAGGGCACTAAATCTGACCACCAAGCACTTCATCAAAGGTTCCTCAACATTGACAATGCTGATCCGCCTGAAATTCAACCTCCCTCATCCACACTGAGCACCATGGACACCCCATGCTTTTGTCATGGTAAAATGGACTACAAACACCTCGATTCATCATGCCGTAGTTGTGTCTAGGCATGACCATGTCCGACATTATTGGGAACACATCTTATCACCCTATTTTGGGGCAAAGAACACTCCCCCCCCCCCCCCCCCCCCCCAAATCCCCCAAAAAGAAAAAAAAAAACATTGGAGCTTTGCAGTGTTACTAATACCCTGACCTTTGATCAGAAAAAAAAAACACCAGTCTTACAAAATTATATATGTTGGTATCCATACTAAAGATAGAGTTCATATCAAATGCTATGTAAGTAAAATCACTCCAGTTTCTGATACGATCAAAGAAAAATTACCAAAAAAGCGAGTTGTACGACGATTTCTGCTATATAACACGCTTAACATTAAGAAAAACGGTAGTAATTCTTCTCAAGAGAAAAAATATATATATATGAATCTTCATTCACAATCATAAGC